>JADRCD010229931.1:0-78704 GCA_019843815.1 Montemys delectorum | reverse complement strand
CTTCTTCTTCTTCTTCTTCTTCTTCTTCTTCTTCTTCTTCTTCTTCTGATATTTTCTTTATTTACATGTAAATTTCTCCTTTCCCAGTTTCCCCTCCAAAAAACAAACAAAGAAACAAAAACAACAAGAACAAACTCCTGTTGCCTCCCCCCTCCCCATGCCTGCCACCCCACCCTCTCCCACTTATTGGCCCTGGAATTCCCCTACACTGGGACACAGAACCTTCACAAGGCCGAGGTCAGGTTTTCACTGTGTAGCCCTGGCTTGCCTGGAACTCACTGTTCAGAAGAACTGGCTGACCTTGAACTCCTAGAGATCCACTTGCCTCTGCCTTCCAAGTACTGAGATTAAAGGTGTGTGCAGCCATGTCTAGCCCCGGGAATGTGATTTATATTTTAGAGTTAGTTGGTTTAAAGGGCTGGAGGAGTTTGCAATAGAAAAATTCATCATACTTTGGAGATGACAGACTAGCGAGGACGTCATCCTGTCTGAAAGTCTAGATCCAGAATGCATCCAATGCTGTGAAAGTGGATGAGATTATTGAGAAAGCACAGAGAAGAAGCAAAGAGTGAAGATAAGCTATGGAATGGAGAGGGCATGTGAGAGGCCATGTTTCATAGCTTCTGGTGGTGTCACAGACCCTTCACTTGTTCTGTTCTTGACCTGGGAGATTAAACAACCCTGCAGAAACACAAATGACTGGTGTTCTCCTCTGTCATCTTTCTTCTGTCTTACTGAAGCCCAGATTTTGACCAGGAAAATAATTGACTGTGTTTTCATGGAAAATTTTAGGTCATCTGGCTGAGACAGATGGAGGCCATTTTAGAGGCATGTTTGTGTTTTTAATTTTCAGCTCTTTTTGAGAAGGAGGAAATGTTTGGGCAGATTTGCTCGGGTGAGTCTGAAGGGCTCATGCCTCAGTGCGGAACCTTTTTGCACCCATTTGTGAAACACTAAGAGCCTCCGTCTGGGAAGTGGGTGGGTGGAGTGGACAGTGATTTGTTCCTGAGCCCCAGACGCTTCACTTGACTTTTTCATAACTCCCCGCCCTTCTTACTTTTCATCCCAAGATCTCAAAGCCCTAAACAACCTTGATCCTCCCTGACCCCCTGAGTCATCTTCTGCTTCTATTTTCCCAGATGTGGAGGCAGGAGAGTCCCATGTTTGGGGGTGGGTGTTCGGTAGGTGGATGGGCGGGGGAGGTTGAAGGGGCGAACAGAGGGACTCAAGGCACCTTCCTGATGGTGGGTGGGGTGAGGAGCAGGCATCAAGGTGGTTCTAGCTCAGTTTCAGCTTGTCCTTTTGAGGTTGTTTTATGACTGAAGAGACTCTGCTAAAGAGTCCGAGCTAGAGAAATTGAAGAACAAACAAAGCTGTAAAAGACACCGATAAAATTCCTGCCAGCACAGAACAGTCTTTGGAGCCTTTCTTAAGAATCTCAGAATGACCTGGAAAAGCTAATTAAGTCTCACAGCCCCCAGTGGGGACTAGGATGGGCCCAACATTAAGAGCAGAGAGCACTTAGAGAGATGTCCCTTTTCTCTCTGTTCACTCAAGGGACCCCAGTGGTCAAACATCCAATTCAGAATTTGAAGTAAGACTGAGGAAGGGAAGGGACTAAGCAGAAAATTACTGACATTTTCTGAGATGCCTTTTGGTAAATGGGACATGGGGGAAGGCTAGATGAGGAGGAATTTGAACTGGAGACCATTAGGAATAGAGAAAAACTAAGAGAGAGCAAGAGCCCCAGCACTCAGGGCCAGTGGCTATGTTCACAGATGTTGTAAAGAGTGGGTCTAGATGAAATACAGGTATCTGGACTAAGAGGATGATGGCCTGGGGTCTTGGGGGCTTGAACTGGGGATGTCTAAACTAAAGAATCTGCATTTGAGTACCAACAGACTAGGAGTTCTGGCTGGGAAGGTGGGTGAAGACAGGGAGAGAGTGTGTATCAGAGGGATGGTGAGGTCGGGGAGTGGGGGTCAGATGCACCTGTACAAGAAGAGAAGTGCTGTAGCAATCTGGAAGGTAGCCCTGGGGGAGAAGTACCCCAAGTCTAGCTATTCTTCCATCTTTTGTTCCGAATAAATTGTTGGATTGGTCAGAAAGAGAAATCTTACGAGCTGAAATGACTTAGAGGCAGGAGGGAAAGAGTTGATGAGAGGGAATGTGTTTGCAGGGGAGCCATAGAATCTGCTGGTTTCCATGGTGATAGCCGAAATCTTCATTTCTATTCTCCTGGTTTCTACAGCATGGAAGGGGAAGCTGTAATGGAGAAATGCTACCTTTTCATCTCTTCTACTGAATCAATATTGGATGGAGTAAGAGGTTGGTGAGGGTAGTGGGTCTTTAACAGGCCATGGTCTCTAGGCTTCCAGGTTAATTAAGTTCTCTCCTTCAGTGTCTTTGGGTGTATATTTAAGGAGGTTTGGGGTGTACAGCTGCAGCAGAAATCAGAGACCCTTCTTACAAAGGAGCTCTAGGAAATATCTCCATCCATGTCATCCTCATCCAAGACAGGGCAGATGGGCCTCTAAAAACCAGAGACCCAGTTTGGGTTCCCATGATTCAGTGACCTTCCTTAAAATTTCTTATGCAGACATATGAATGATCCCATATGGAATCTTTCCAGTTTTTTTTTCTCCTTGAAACAGGGTTTTATGTAACCCCAGGCTGGCTGGAATACTTCCTGAAGCTGAGGATGACCGTGAACTTTTCTGATCCTCTTGATTCTACCTCCCAGGAGTTGGGTTTACAAGGGTACACCTAGTTAGTGCTTGGGATCAAACTCAGGGTCCCATGCATGTTAGATGAGTACCTGCAACTCCCTTCTGGGTCTTTAAGGGTGTTCTAAGCTGCCTGCTTGCTGTTGGACATAGGGTGCCAAGCCACGGCAGAAGAGGCTGATGGTGGTGAGTGCTTAGAAAGGTCAATGAGAAGCCATTGCTACCAGAGCTCAAGTATCTCCATGAACATCCCTTTTATAACAGGGATGTTATAAAAATCCTGGCTGTCTAATTCTATCTACTTTCCCTATTAGGACCACAGTGCTTGGATGACTCTAGAACAAACCACACAGCACACGAAGGATTTAACCTGTCTCCTGTCCCAGAGTACCCTGATGTTTGTCCCAGTCATACTCCTTTTGTAACTGGCTCCAAGTCGAGGTGGGTACCCAGATACCCAGGACAATGAGATCATGTCTTGGGCACAGTGGCTCCTATGTGCTCCCCAAATTCCTTCCACCGGCCTGGCTTGTCTAGTGACTTCAGAGAAGAGTATCTGCCAGAGCTGGCTCCTCCATCCACGGGGATTGGCTGCAGGATGTTTTTTGAACAAATACCTGTCTCCTTTTTGTCTGTGTTGTGCTAAGCTCTCTTCAGCCTTATAGCCTCACCATCTGACGAAGCCCCTGACTTACCCGTAAGTCCTGGAAGAGTTACCTTTTCTGACAGGCAGCCCTGAGGGTTGAAACTAAACAGGTTTCTCTAGCACAGAAATTTCCCAGTAGCCCTCTTTTCTTCTCTGAGACCCTACCTCTCTTCTGGGTCCATTAGGTAGCCCCCGGTTCTTTCTATTGTCTCTCCCTGACAATGCCTGTCTTTCCTCCTTCTGT
The DNA here is from genome assembly GCA_019843815.1 of Montemys delectorum. Lineage (NCBI taxonomy): Eukaryota > Metazoa > Chordata > Mammalia > Rodentia > Muridae > Montemys > Montemys delectorum. The sequence continues at coordinate 75,088 of JADRCD010229931.1, read as the reverse complement.
TGAATATAGCCTGTATGTCCTTTTGAGGGTCCTCCTAGTTTCTTCTCAGCCTTCGCTATTTCCCTACAACTCCTCAGTTCTTCTAACCTTCCCTTTCCTTGCTTCTGCCTTTTCATAATATATTTATGGGGCACCTATTTAATGTTAGGTTCTCTGGAGGGCTCTCGGTCTGAGACTCAGCCCTTTGAAGTGGAAGTATAAATGTAGCAGAGCAGTTTGTATGCAATATGATTCTTGAAATACCTTGACCTTTTCCCAAAGCCTATTAGCTGTAATAGGCTGGGCTGACTCTGTTCTTTAGTGAATTCTAGTGTTCTATGATGCCTGCCTACAGTTAGGTTCTTATCAACGCCTAACCCTAGTTAAAGTCATACTTTGGGCTTAGTTTGCTCACAAGACCCCTTCCTTCCTTCCTTCCTTCCTTCCTTCCTCCCTCCCTCCCTTTCATTCCCTTCCCTTCCCTTCCCTTCTTCCTTCCTTCCTATATATACACACATATATGTATGTGTATATATATATATACACATATATGTATATATATATACACATATATGTATATATACATATATATGAAGGTATATACATATAGAGAGTAAATGTAAAACATCTTTAAAGAGAAATGAAGAGATTAATTTTCTTCTACAAACAAAAAATTCAAAAGACAATTTTAGAAAATTCTGAATTGCCTCAACCTCTAGTCTTACCTTACCTATTACACACATAAAATGATTTGTTGATTGCAATAGCCCATGGACCCACGCCCCTTTAACACATTCTTCTTGGAACAAGCGACTTTCGTTGTGGTAATAGATTGAGGACAGAGAAGGAATCATTTACCCACCTAGGTATGAAAATACAAGCCATAGGAGAGCATCCTCCATTTGAGAGCATCGTCCTTGGAGTCAGAGACATTGCCGTGATGATCCGGGAGGAGTCTGGGGATTACATGGGAGAGCGGTAGTGGTGCTTGATCCTGCATGATGGATTTCCAATTGAAATTAAGTCTAACAAGGCTCCCTGAGTCAGAAAATGTCATCAAGCCCTGTTCCTAGTAACAACTTGAGAGCAGCTGGCTGGATTCACTCCATTAGCTACAGAGGGTGGAGGCAGAGAGTAGAGGCAGATGCTGCTCAAGGACCAGGAACATTCCCGGATCCAAGGCTGAAAGGCCAGCCTCCTCCCAGCTGTTTAGGATCCTGGCTGAGCTAACCCTGATGGCTGGGCAGCAGAAGGGTCTCACTCCTGCTTCTCCATTGAATGAATCCACACAACGGGTGTCAGGATGCTGGTTGACTGTCCAGAGTTTCCTCTTTCCTATCCCTGCCTCCTGGCTGCCCAAAGTAGTTTTCTTTCTCAAATTCTTTCTGAGTGCCATATAATATTGTCAGGGATTTCCCCCCAAGCATCTAGTTTGAGGCTCATCCTTTAAAGCAAGCCCACTTCATCGCAGTTGGGGCTTAGTAGAAACTTTTATGCATTAGCCGCTATAGATTTTTTTTTTTTTTTGAGGCAGGGCTGAGATTACAGGTATGGATCATCACAGTCTGATATGGTGTTAGTGATTGAACCCAGGACTTTTTGCATGCTAGGCAAGTACTCTTCCATCCAAGCTACATCCCCAGCCCCAGGTTTTCCATTTTTTTTACTCCCTTCTCTTGCCCAATCATGCATCTTCTCAATTTTCTCCCCCTTTTTCCTGTGTTGGCTATGTGCATGCCCCACCCCCAACTCAAAACAGAACTGAGGCTCATCTTTGGTTTCTTGGGGACTATTATTTTATTCTTGGGCATGTTTCCAGGTCTGATGGCCAGTAAGTTCTTTTCACAGTATATTTTATTTATTTTTGACTATTTCAGCTCAACCCTGTGTCTCCCTAATATCTGTATAGAAGCCATGTTCCCAAGGACTTGGAACCTGGCATTTTAAGAGCTTGGCTTTCTCTGTTGGTGGCCAGTTCTTTCATGTACAGGCTGTTGAGCGAGGAGACTCACGCTTGATCCTTGCAGAGCTGGGCTAATGACTCAGTATGAACTGGTGGAGCTCAAAGGCACAACAGAAACCCATTTGTAATGTCCCCCCATCCTTAAGAGGATGAGCAGCATCAGCAGGGATTAAGAGGAGGCTCCAGGGTTTATTTTTGCCTCAGGGGGATCATCTTTAAAAACCATGTCCTCAGCATTAAAATGGGCTTGGGTTTTCATCCTTTTATATGGCAGTGCCGTCTTCCTATTGCTTCTGCCTTCGCCATAGCATTTTTGTGGTAAGACAGACACGGTGTGAAACATGCCATCTTAACCAGTGTTTAGGAGTGCATCAAGCACATTCACAGTGGTCTCTGGAATGGTCTCATCTTTCCAAGCTGAAAGTCTGTACTTATTAAATACTAACTTCCGGCTCCCCCTTGCTGCCATCCTTGGCATCCTTCCTCTAACTCACTCAGCTCCTTAGCATCATCTGACCACATTATGTAGTTCTGATAAATTTGAGAATTCTCTCCATTGGCCTCTGTAGACTTGTTCTGACGGGCTCCTGTCACTTCTTGGTTTGGAGTTCCTCTCTGAGAGGCAGTTCTGGGGCCTGGCCTTCATGTAAGTCATCTTTTCCCATCTGATCCTCAGGTATGGCCACTTTCCTCTTGGTCCAGTTGGTCCTCATTTTCATATCCCATTCCAAATTTGTCCCACTTTAAGAGACCTTCTTACTGGCATCCTCAAACGCCCCAACTGCTATGTTATGACCTTGCTGTCACCCCACTCCACATGCATTAAGCTGGATTGCTGTCAGGCGGCTTTTGTTTATATTACTTCCTTCTCAGCCAAGAGGAGTCCCCAGTTGAGTGCTTTCTTTTCTAGATCCTCACTGCTCAAACTGTGGTCCATGTTCTGGCAACATTAGCACCACTGAGGAGCTTGTCAGAAGTGCAGAATCCCAGGCTCCACCCCTGACTTACTGCATAGTAATTCTCATTTTAACAAGACCTCCAGATTATAGTGTGCACATTGAAACCTAAGAAACACAGTCATAAGAGGGTGATAAGTAATTTATTTTGCAGGTGTTTATAAGTAAAAAAAAAAAAAAAAACAAAAAAAACCAAAAAACTAATGCCTTTAGACTAGATTCAAATAGCATGGATGTTGTTGGGGAGGCAAAGAGCAGCAGTATTTTGTATGTTTTGACTTCCTGGGGTTCTGAGAGAATTGCCCAGAGAGCTGACAGTTGACTCTATGACGCCGAGAAGGCCCAGGAGTCCTCTGTTCTCAAGAGCAAGGCACGAGGCTCACATAAGGAGAAGGTCCCCAACTGGCTGCTTCCTACTGAGGCAGGACAGAGGTACAGGTCCCTAAAATTCACTTGGAAGTTGGCTGACTATGTCTACTCAGAGGTGCTTGTCTCAAAGCTGATCTGTCAGTCCAGCAGGGCTCCCAGCTCCCAGCTCCCCGAGTAAGCGGTTGGTTTCTGTCTTCATGGCTGGTGCTGACTCATCCTTTGTAGGAGGGCTGACTGTAGCTGGGAAAGGCTGAGGAGCCAGTCTAATTCTCTCCTTCTTCCTCACTCCACTGAAAGGGATCGAGGAGGGGCATGGAGAGCAGAGACAGGGTGTGGGAGTCAAACCTGTTCTTCGAATAGCAATCATCCAGTCTCACTCCAAGAAGTTGAGTCCACAGCTGGGAAAAACTGGAGCCAGTCTGAGTCTGCTTGGCTTGTAGCCAGCCTTCCTGATTTTTTTGTTTTTTGTTTTGTTCTTTCTCTTTCTGGGGATCCACAGGAGCAAGATCATCTTTCCTCTAGTCTCAGGTATTAGAGAGCTGTGTCCCATTGAGGCAAAGGTTAGCTAGCAGTGGGAATTTGAATTCTTAGGCTCTTGTCTGGCCCTCCTCTGTCATCTTCAGAAGAAGATGCCAGGATCCAAGATCTATTTGTGTAGGTTTTGTTTTTAGGGTATATACAGTAACTGAAGAACAAAGTAGTTTAGGACAACCTTGAGAGGACTTTGGACTGTGGTGTGGGAGAATAATGTACATAAACTGTCTCTTTGTCCAGAGTCATGCTTTGTTTTTCTGGACCCTTGGGTCTCTGTGTGGAGGCTCTGTTGGTGAAGTGATATGTTTCTTGTTCTAATAATAGAGGTCTCTAGAGCAGAGACCTGAGATGCTACAGTCTGAGCAAAAGACTCCACAAGTGTCCCTTGTCATGTCCAAAGTTGTTGCCCTTAGGAACAACCCTTTGGATTCTGCTGCATGCTGTGATCTGGTTCTGGGTGTCAAATCTAGGGCTGGCATGGGATTACTTACATCATTTGTCATCAGATGTCTCGCTCCCATAGGTCATACCAATGCTAACCCTAAACTACTGCTGGAACACTCAGTGTCCTGTGCCCTCAACATGTTCACTCTCCCTACTTGGTGAAGGGCTCCTCGCAGGCCAGGAGAGGTCCCCCACTTCTGTGTCTACTTCATGTGAGTGCCAGTAGAGGCTGGTGATGAGGAAATGTGAGGGAATCCCACCCATCTAGTTCAGAATGAATGAGAAGTTAACTCATTTGCAGTTCCTTGGTGAGAGAAAGAATATGAATTTTTCTGAACTCACTTTTAGGTCAGACTGGGTTGCTTCAGTTGAGCAAAACTTGTGAGGCTGTGGCTTTAGGCTCGTGTTATTTATTAGGCTTCTTTTTCTATGGACGTCCCAATTTGGACGTGCTTGGAGATCGGGGGTGTATATTGGTGATAGCTGGTAAATGGGAAAAACATAAAATTTCAATGAGAAGAAGCTATCTCAGGAATCTATGATGAGCACGTGTGTTATTTCTTTTCCAACAGGCTGCATACTTTTTATGACCAATTATTCCATTTGTAACGACGCTGAGATAACAGAGATCCCATCTCACGCTCCATGGCACATGCCAAGCACTCAGGGACACCATCCCTTCTTCAAGAATTGGACAGCTAGAGTGTTTTCACCAAACTCAGTACTAGCAGGGCGGGGGGGGGGGGGGGGGGGGGGAAGCCTTTTTATAAAAGAAAAGGGGGGAAGGGGGGAGGGGGGGGGGGGGGGGCAGTGGGTATTCTGGGCTTTAAAGTGAAGGAGAAATTGACTGGAGAATAAGTCTAAAGTTCAATCTTTTGGCACAAGAATTTTGTGATCCAATATGGCTTTCCAGTGGGCTTTACTTACACTTCACAAGTGCACAGGTGTCTTTGGCCGTAAGTGCTGGAGCCATCCCAAGCTGTAAGGAACCAGCATTTTCACTAAGGATTTAGAGGCTCAGTTGGAAAAGTTTGGCTTGGGGAGGTTTAGAAAAAGACAATCACCGGGTGAGGCTCTAAAAGGAGTTCACCCTTGAGGCTGGTAGGCCTCTCTCTCATGTGTGTGTGTGTGTGTGTGTGTGTGTGTGTGTGTGTGTGTGTGTGTAAAAGTCAGAAGAAACCTTAGTCTTAATGTTTAGGTGCCTTTCACTTTTATTTTATTTTTGAGCTAGGGTCTCTCATTGGCCTGGTTCATATTTACTTATTTCACTTTTTTTTTTTTTTGGTATAGAATAGAGTTTTAGTATAGAGTTTTATTCATGGGGAGGGGAATCAAGAGGGTAGTAGAGGCAGAGAAAGACAGAGAGAGAGAGAGAGAGAGAGAGAGAGAGAGAGAGAGAGAGAGAGAAGAGAAGTAGAGGTCGGCCATGAGTGTGTAGAGAGAGGGGGGAAGGGAATGGAGAAGGGGACAGAGCAGGCGCAAAAAGGGAAGAGAAAGAGAGGAACAAGAGCCACTTTTTTTTTTGTTTTGTTTTAAAGCTAGAGTCTCTCATTGGCCTGGAGTTCAACAAGTAGGTTAGGCTGCTGGCTAATGTGCCTCTAGAATCTGTCTTTGCCTACCCACCCCTTGTATTACAAAACCATACCTAGATTATTATTATTATTTTAAAATGGATTCTGGGGATTGGACTCAGACCCTAGTACTTGCAGCAACTACATTCCTGGCTGAACTGTCTCCCCATCCCCTGCTCTTCTTCCCTCATACACAATGTTCCTGTCAGGTGAGTGCTTTGCACTGCCCAGACAGACCTGGTGGTCAGTTCCTCAGGTCGAAAGCAGGTAGGTTACTGATTGACTTCTAGCTACCAGTGGCTGGCCTAGTCCTGCTTCCAGGATCTCCTCCAAGGTCTTTCCCACCAACTTGCCCTTTTACCACATTTCCGTCTGGTTTTTCTTGTCTACTAATTGTTCAGCGTGAGGTATTTGAAGTCAGGCAGGCCTCGGTTTGAGTCCCACTTAGTATTACATTACTTAGACTCTTTGATGTTCTTTTCCCATCTGTAAAATGGGGATAATAAAGCCCTACCTCTCAAACCTAGTTGTAAGAATTAACTAGGAGGATGTTTAAGCAAGGGCTTGGCACATAGCAAGTGCTTCTTTCATAAAAGGCAGTTAACAGTTTTACTTTGAATTCCCTCTCTCCTTCTGTCCACTTTTCATTAGAGTACACGAAATCAGAGAGCAAAGAGTGATGTCCAAATGGACAGATGGACATATAAGTTTAACTGTAAGGGAAGTGGAAGACAGGAGGACAGATACCACAGTGACAGAGTCATAAATACAGTTAGAGTCAGAAGGACAACAGGGAATGTGTGGCAGAGGCAGAAAGAAAATGAAAGATACCATGATAGACAAGGGGTGGAGGAGAAGGAAGGAAGAGATGTGAGGTCATTGGGATACCAGAGACATGAAAGCCAGACAAAGCCTGGCAGAGGACAGGGATGGAGACTTCATCTATGGAACTTGGTGTAGGAACTCCTGTTTTCTTTTGGCCCTGTTGTCATGAATCCCAAGTCCCCATCCCCAGCCATCTTGATTGCCCATTTATCTCACTGCTAACCAACTGTTAGAGATGCACCTCTGTACTAGGCAGCCTGTCCCCCTCTCCTCTCACCTCATCCGTACCATCTTAGTTACTAGAGTCCACAGAATTTTTCATTTCAAGCAAAACTGGAGTGCAAAAGCATCATGGTGTGAGCCAGTCAGTGCAATAACCAGGTGTAGTTTTACAGTCACTCCCTCCCACCCCTGACTGTAACTGCGCTTTCATATATCTCTGGCTGAGACAGGCAATTTTCTTTCAAAGATTGTTTTTTCTGGAGCCTGTGATTTCTGCTCTTGCCTCCCAACCTCTGGGATATTAAAACGGGGGTCAGTGGCTGTTGGCAGGCTGACCGATTGTGGTCACTCCCCAGTTCACTCTCCTATCTCTTATGTTTCCAATCTTGCCATTCTCCTGCCTCTGCATTGTACCTAGTAAGGCTGGAAGAAAACAGGTTTTGTGTTAAAGATGTTAGGACAGAGGCTATGATCTTCTGGGAGGTTCTTGTCCTTCACTCTGAGGAGATGAACTTTAAATGTAGAGGAGAGACAGGGGCTTAGGACAGGATTCAACCCAACTCCACCTCATTCTGAAGATATGGGTGAACAGAACTAAGGCTTAACTTCAGGAACTTTTTCTCTGCTAGGAAATGAGAGGGGACTGGCATAGGACAACCAGTGTAATTGGGTTTTGTTTTGTTTTGTTTTGTTGGAAATTTCGGAGAATTGGGGAATTGTATGTATCAAGGGCTGGGATTAGCTCCCTAACCTGGAATTATGGGAAAGGATAGTGGGATCCCTGCTTCTCTGAAGAGAGATTGTTCTCTTGCCAGAGCAGTGTGCGCCATTGTTCTCTGATGGAATTTTCTGGGCTTCTAAATCCCCTCCCTATCTCAACTAGGTGGGAAACTTTTTTTGTGGGTGAGGTACCCATATGTGCCTCTGGAGTTGTTCATTTGGGATTTCTCTATTTCCTGGCTCATGGCTTGATCAAAACCTTTCCTGGGGTCTAACTTTCATTTCTATCCCTTGCTAACAGGTCAAATCCTCTTGAAAAACAACGTGGTAACTACTCCCTCCCCCTCCTTGCCCATACCACCCCTTGTTTTTATTAAATAAGAGTAAGTGGAGTTATAAGATGTGACTGGCCTGGATCCCGGCTTCATAAAACAAAACTAACACCCTCTTTATCAAAGAGCTGCGGCATCCAGAGAAGATTTCTTAGGCCATTTTGCTGTCACGTAAATGGGAATCAATATTCAATAAGCCCTTGATGCACTACACTAGCGGTTCACTTAATACCGGCTTCCAGTACAGTAAGTGGCGTTGATATAGGGAGGGCTTGTTTGTAAAATAACACTGCAGCTCTCGTCTGCTGGATATTAGATCTGGCTTCCCTCAGGCAAGAAGATTCAGGGCTCTGAGGAAGCAAAGAGTCATCTCACCCATCCCACTGCCTCAGCACGTCTAGCTTGAAAAAGAGAAGGGATCCGATGCTTTTATTAAAGCCAAGTGGCCTAGAGATCATTAGGCACACATTCCTTCCTATTAGGGACTCTTCTCCTATGCCTGGCTTGATTGCCTCTTCCTTCAATAAATTAGTCAAATTGAAAACCAATTGAAGGATAGAATTTATTCTGCCATTAACATTATGAGAACAGACCCTCCTGTGCCGTGAAAGCCTGTGGTGGTAGGAAATAGTACCTCATTCGCTTCTCTCTGCCCTGTGTTTGCTATAGGAAAATACTGCAGCTGCCTGGCCCCCTAGTGGATGGATGGCAGTTGTGAGTTTCTCTGTGCTGAGTAACTGAGAGTTTGATAATAAATGGAATACTTGACTGTGGTCATTGATTTATTTTCTGTGCAGTGATAGCTTTGCTGGGAATGTGTAACCTCATTCTTACTTCCCCTACATAACTCCAAGTAAGCACATGCTAAGAAGATTCGATCAGATGTTTAAGTGCATGAATGTGGCAGGGAAATATTGCATAAAACTTTGTGTGATTCATTTCAGAGCCAAATAGATTTTTAGAAATTTTATGTTACATGTTTGCATGGTCTATGTTGTTTTCAGTCCTCGTGTTCATGGAGAACTTAGGAATTAACAATCTGGGATGTGTGAAGAGGCAGACATTTATTCTGCATTATAGTCATGCCCATCTCTTATCCCATTTAGGGTAAGGATGCTGGAGGTAGGACTGTCTGCACTCCTATCTGGGAATATCCTGAAAGGAAGTTGGATCCCCAGTCAGTTGTGATCCTGTAACCGTCCTTGTGTGAGAGATTCTTTGACTTAACTGTTCTGGAGACATTTTAGACAAAATCTCTCCAAAGTGTCACTTCAGTTCACTCTGTTACAGATAGACTGAATTGAAAGCAAGCAGCTGAAATATGGCTTCTCTTCTTGGGGATACATCATAAGCTGGAACAGTCAAAGTGTTTTGGTATAAGACTGATTCAGCAAGGAGAGCTCTCCAAAGTTACCAGGCATGGTTGCATGCTTCTGAAGGAGAGATTAGAATCTCTTCAGTGGTTTCTCCTACGACCTCCTCATTTGGTCTAGTTTGATGGCTTTAGGGAGGAAAGCCAGGGAGTGGTAACCTTGGAGACTGGAGGTACTGGTAACTGACCTGGACTTTTATGTTCATTTTCTGAATTTCTAAATTAAGAAGAAAGGTATTTCTCTCTTTTCCAAATAAAAGGAAAAGAGACAGGTGACAAGTGGAGGTACCCTGGTGGAGGTGCCCAGGTGGCATTCAACAAAGGATGAATTTAAGACAACTGGCACGTGGCTGACTCCTTTAGTGAGGGGAGGGGTGTTTTGCCATCTTCTCAGGCCTTGTTTTAGGCTAATCAGTGCCAGGTGCAAGGGCCAAGTGTGATTCAGGCATCTCCTATCTGACCAGTTCCCAGGTGAACCTTGCTTGAGTAGCCTGGAGTGCCTTCTTTCTTCTCCCTTGCCTGTCTGCCTTTCTTAAAGTATACAAACACAAATACAGAGGGTGAGAAAGATGGCTCAGTGGTTAAAAGCATTTACTGTTCTTCCAGAGAACTCGGGGTTGGTTTCCAGAATCTACATTGCATGGCTTACAACTTCCTATAATTCCAGTTCCAGGGGATCAATGCTCTCTGGACTCTTCAGGCACCTACAGGTATGTTGTGCACATAACAAGCAGGCACACACACACACACACACACACACACACACACACACGATGACTTTTAAACAAACAAATGCAGGAAAGCACTTTTCTTTGGTTAGTTATGAGCCTGTGTTTTCTGCTTCAAGTATGTTCTTGAATTGGTAGGGTTGGTACAGAGAAGGCAGCCAGGCCCAGAAGTTGGACTATGGCAAAGGTGTCCCAGGAGTTGGAACTCTGAGAACCTCAGATGACTTTCTCAGGCAAAGAAGTCACAGAAGACGTGATGCTCTCTCTACTCCATGAAGTAATGAATGGATACCTGGCCTGTGTTGTCTTGGTGAACCCTGCCATGCTGTACATGAGCCTTTGAGTTTGTTTCAAGTAGGATGAACCAGCTACCTTGGAGCAGTAGTATCTTCACATAGGGCACTGCTGATGACCAGCCCCTCTTACCTCTGTTTAAATGCCCATTCAATCATTTGGTACCACTGGCAGTTCATTTCTTGCCACAACTTGTGTTCTGGCATCAGTGTTCCCCCACGCAACAGCTGATGACATCTCTTGGCCTCCCCATCCATTCAGCAACACCTCTCCCCCAAACCCGCCTCCTCTGCCTGCTGTCCCAGCCTGTAACCCTGATCTCATTTCCGCCTACCTCGCACACCTTTCTGAGACCTCTTGCCCCAACCTGTGCTGGGGCTCTTTCTCTAGAGCCCCTCGTTCCTTGACAGAGCCCCCTCTTTTCAATCTAGGTCATCACTGGAACATTTGCACCTTCCTTAAGACTTCCAGGGGCTACAGGACTCAGTAGAAAGGATCTGAGTCCTATCCCTGAGGTTGCCCCCAGCTCCCAGTGGGGCGGATTTCAAGCTTGGGTTGTGTGTTGTTTGTCTGTCTCAGACTTTGCAGCCCCTGAGGCAATGGCTCTGCCTTTGCAGGCTCAGGCTCAGGCTCAGGAAAGCCTTGGCAGCCAACAAATAATAAATAACACCCTGGTAACACCACCTGCAACTTGCTAATGAGAGTCTTTCCCCTGCCTCCTCCTCCCTTGGAGGTTGGGGGTGGTGTACCCCCATTTCTAGGCAAATGGGTCTCTTCTGATTTTCTGTCTAGGACTATTGACACTAGGGGCACAGGAGGTAAACAGTGGGTCCTTTGCAGGGACACAGTGATGGTCTTGATGAACAGAACAAAAGTGTCAGAGTGAGTTTCTAATGTACCTTTTGCCTTTGGAGCTTTGGAGAGATGGGGTCTGAGACTTGGTTTCCTGGGCTTTGGCTTCCAGAAGCTAGTGGGAAGCTATCATCTAACTCCCTTTCTTCACAAAGTGGTTTCCTGTCAGCAGTTCTCAAAATTGGAATATTCAAGTAGTCTTCCTCCAAATACACAGGTTAGCCTACACAATAACTCTCTGACCTTTTTCTGTTTAGTGAGTTCAGGTTAAAACACCAAACATAGTTTTCTTGCAGGTGATTGCGTTTGAAATGAAGCAGTCACCACTGGATGCTACAGTAGTGATTTGGCTTCAAGTTCTCCAAAAAAGATTAGAACATGTGTGCCACCATGTCCCTTCGTGTATGTTCAAGTCACCACCCAGACTCAGTACCCCAAAGTGTGTCTTCTGAGGTAGGTTCATCTCTGTTGAAAAGCACGCATGCTAGCAGGCAGACTGCCAGAGTGGTAGTAACAGGCAAGCAGAGGCCGAGCTTCTCTGAGACCATCCGGTTCTCCGTCCAAATGGTCTATTGGATGGTCTAAATGGTCTAATGGTCTCTTCCCAAAGGTGGGTTTCATAGTTTAGATCAGAAAGAGTTGTTCAGCAATGATTGTGGATTCATGGCCGCGTGGAACTGGCTGGAACGGGCTGTTTTCATACAGGAGTTCACTTAGTTCTCATTGTAGAACTGGGGAGCCTCTAAGATAGGGTGTGAAAGCATGGAGAGGTGGTGAATAGAAGTCACCTTCTGATCTACCCACTCTGTATGAAGAGCAGAAGGCAAACACTTGTACTCACAGATTGAACCCAGGCTTCCTCTGCAGGACACCTCTACAAAGAGAATGGTTTTGCTCCCCAGAACTGCTTTCTCTACAGCATTGTTCCTAAGACTTGCGTTTCCTAGAACCACCTTCCTCAGACACTGGCTTGAATCACATGGTGTTCCCTCAGCCATAGCTCACCCCCTTTAAGAGATGTTTTCCTTATGTCTGCTCCTGCCTTCCAAAATCATGCTGCCCATGCCCAGTTCCCCATGTCTTCTGCCAGTTCTTGGGCTGTAAACAGTCCTGTCTGGTATTTGGGGGAAATGAGCTTCATGTTGGATTAATTCTACATGACCCTGCTTGTAGACAGGAGAGGGAGGGGTTTACCTCCTTTCCACTCCCTCGGAGTCCAGACCCAGTCCTGGGCCAAGGAAGCTCATTTTCCCACGTGTAGGAAGCTTATGCCCCCCACCCCTGCAACATTTGGCTCCTTGGAATCTCTGAGTCACCCTCTGACCTTGACCATCTGTAGGAAGGGCCTAGACCCACTGGGCCAACCTCATCCAAGAGGGCTTAATAAGCACCTGGTGGCTGAGTGCTGTGAGATCTTTCAGATGAAAAGGGCTATCAGTGGTTCTGGGGTTATTACCATTAGGGTAGTTAGTGGCAATAGCAATCACTCTAGATGATCAGGGCATTCAGCACCCTCTGTACCCCAAGAGAACTCCTGGCTCTTGCAGGGGTGATCAGCTACCTTGCTTTGCCTGCCTTGAATTCTGATGTTGTATCAGCAAAGTTCCTTTTAATGTTTGCCATCCTGCCTCCCCAGGTAGCTCTGCAGAGGTTCAGTATATTCTAGAATGCTCATGCAGCAGGGTCAACTGACCCCAAAGGGTGTGTAATGACAGAAAGCAGAAGGGATGTAGGTATCACAGGAAGAAGAGGAAGGGTTTGACCCAGGTTCCTCAGGGGTAAGCTCAGTTTATGGAAGAGTTATACCAGAGCAATTTAGATGAAGAGGTAGTTTGGTTTTGTTTGTTTTGTTTTTGGGACAGGGACTTACTACATGCCTCTGGCTGGCTTGAAATTTGCTATGTAGCGGACTGGTTAAATTACCTGTATATTACAGTGAGCTTTACTTTTTTATTGAGAACAAGATTTTACTGAAATTATTTCAAGTTTCCATTTTTTGTGTCCAGCAAACCAAATGGTGTCAGTGAACTGCTTGTCTTTTGGAATACATGGTTTCGCTTTTCTACGATACCATGCATAGTCTCAGCTAGAACAGCTCTCTGAGCAGGTGGATGTGGCTCTTAGACCAGGTCAGAAGTCCTAGTATTTTATCGCAAACACTGGATGGCTTTCAAAACACTATCATACCAACAGCATCTCCTACTTGAGCTGTCAAAAGGGACTGGAAGTGTCCAGTGATAGTGCCTATTATTTGTTTATATCTATGTATGGTAAAGCAAATGTCAATAATTCTTGAACTAACTAAAGTTTTGGAAGTAAAGGGAGCAGAGCCTCCCTGTAGATCTAGAATATGTAGCATTCATCATGAAAGACAAAAGTCCAGAATAAAGGATACTCTCACAAAAAAAAAAAAAATTTGCTATGTAGACCAGGCTGACCTCAGACTCACAGAAATAGACCTACTTCTGCCTTCTGAGTATGTGCCAGCATGACCCGTTGCCAAGAAGGGTTTTAAGTGAAGTATTTTTACCTCTCAGTCATGGGTAGCTATGGTGGATCATGCAAAGGCAGAAGGGTTGCTGGAGTTGACTTTAGGAACGAGTCCATGGGCACAGCCACATTCCACTTTGCTGCCTCAGCAGTGGGGTTTACAGCACGGACTTCCGTCCCCAATAACAAGCCGTGGCAGTGCTGTACTGAGAGGTAGTAATGTGGACTTCTGCTCTTTGTTCAGACTTTGGGTAGGCAGCATGTCATAAGCGGAGAGGACCAGGGCCTTGAGTTCCATCTTGGCCTCCCACAACTGCTCTAGAAGTCAGGCGCCAGTCCCATATCATTTCCACAGACCCAATCATTTTTCTAAGAAGGAAGACAGTTTACAGATTTCTCTTGAGAAGGCAGTTGTCTTGTTCTTCAGGGCAGTTATTTTAGCTTCTTGGAAAATCTGAGGAGAGATGCTAGCAGACTCACATACTCTGGATTTAACATACACACCTTAACCATACCCATTGTCTTCTTTCTTCAACTTTCAAAGCCGAAAGAAAGGGTAGCACTGTATTTTTTATTCACATTCATACCACTGGGCCAGTTATCTTCCTCATCTGCAGGGTTTTGGAGGTTGGTTGCTATCTCTGTAGTGTCCTCTACCTACAATTCATTATTGCCTAGATCACCTAGTTTATCCATGTTGACTTATATGATGTTTATGACCATTATGAGATACCTAGAGAGGTGTTCTTACAAGTCATGTGACTTTGAAAAGGGGGTATAAAGAAGAAGGTTGAGGATCTAGAGAGATGTCTATGTAGGCAAAGTGCTTGCTGTGCAAATTTGAGAACCCAAATTAAATCCTTAGGACCCACATAAATTCTGGGCAGGTATGATGTCTTGCCTGTAATGCCAGCTCTTGGGAGGCAGAGGCAGGGGATTTCTAGGACAAGATGGCTAGCTGGACTAGACAAATTGGTGAGTTCTGAGTTCACTGTGAGAGACTGCCTCAATATATGAGGCTGAGAGAAATAGAGGAAGATGACTCTTGACACCAGCCTCTGACCTGCTCAAACACACATGTGAGCTCATGCATAAGAACACACACACAGAACACACACACACACACACACACACACACACACACACACACACGGAAAAAGAAGAAGAAAGTTGTGATTGGAACAGAGAAAAGAGAGGTCAGACATGGAGAACCATGAGACTGGAAAGATGGCTCAGTGGTTAAGAGTGGGTACTGCTCTTATAGCAGATCTGAGTTCAATTCCTAGCTCCCACATCAGGTGGCTCACAACTGCCTGAAACTCCAACTCCAGGGGATCTGACTCCCTCCTATGTCCTCCAGGGGCATTTATGTGCACATACCTCCCCCTACACATAATTTAAAACAAAATAAATATTTTAATGGAAGAAGTAGTGTGAGAATGCTGCTTAGTGGATTTAAAGTGTTGCAAGCTAAAGAACAGGAGGCAGCTGGCCTGTCTAAGGCTGCTGGAGTTATGGAGGAGAAAGAGCCTTGAACAAGTGAGACTTGGCATTGTCTTCAGCTGGATGAGGCTCCCAAGAAAGGTTCAGATCTGCCATTCTTGGAAATTCTGTTCACAGGAAGAGTGAAAGTTCCAGAGGGAGACAGTGTAGGAGAGGGAACTGATTACCATAGTCCCTTACTACCCCCAGCTCCCTGAGCTTTGTCTTGCCTTCCCTTACTGTCAGGACTGTCCAATCCTGCTCTCTAAAACAGATTTGATGACTCAACAATGACCAATTAGGCGTTAACACATCTATCTCTTTAGTTATCTCACCATCTTTATGGAGAACAAGATCTTAAATCTCAGCTCATCCGGACAGCCAGAGGCTTTGCCTAAACGGTGGAAAGAGCTCTACACATTTTTCATAATTACAATGACTTTTTACAGGGAGAGCCATAACTCCAGTGTGAGAAGAGGCCGTGGCAGGTTCTTTGATGCGGGCAATGGAGCCAGCTGATGGCTGTCTATGGGCACTCTCTGCATTCCTACCATGAGCACCTTCTGCCAGCAAGATTCACAAGCAAAGACAAGATGGCTTCTAGAACCCTTCCACTGACATGAGATAGACTGTATGTTTCAAAAGCAGACAGTAAACGGCAGAAAGTCAGGGATTAAATTTAGCACACAGTCTGGCTGGGTTCTCAATGCCTAAGGGTGGAGGATAGCCATCACGGAGTCATTAATTGTGGGAGGCTTCCTGGATCTATGCAGGAGAGGCCATTTGTAGACAGAGGACATGGTCTTGGTGTAGAGATGGGTGTGTCTGAGATGTGGACCATTTTAGGAAAACAGATCCAACTATGGATCATTGAGAGTTTGTTGTCTTAGTCTTTCAGTTGAATAACTGGCTAATCTTCCTATTACTCTCTTCCAATGATCCCCTATGGTAAACTCCTAGCTGTTAGAGGAATCCCTTACAAATCAGGTCCAAGATCTTGTTGCACTGTCTCTATAGTCTTGCCAGACATTTTTGGTTCCTCCTTCCTTTGTAATGCTGAGCAGTCCTCCAAATTATCCTTCAGGTTGTTTGCAGTTGTGGTTTTTACTCACTCATCCTTTCAATCTGTGCTTTCTTTATTATATCTAAACAATTCTCATGAGCCAGTAAGAAGAAAATGTGCCAAAATGGGAATGATCCACAACCTCTGCTCATTTCTTAACCCAAGGGCCACACAACCTACCTTGTCTAGTGCCCCTTTTTCTTTTCTTCTTCTCCTTCTCCTTCTCCTTCTCCTTCTTCTTCCTCTTCCTCTTCCTCTTCCTCTCCTTCTCCTTCTCCTTCTCCTTCTCCTCTTCCTCCTCCTCCTTTCCTCCTCCTCCTCCTCCTCCTCCTCCTCCTCCTCCTCCTCCTCCTCCTCCTTTTCCTCCTCCTTCTGGCTGAGGTCATGGCACTCATGTGTTTCATTCTTCTCTTATAAGTTCTGCTGACACATGTTTCAGTCTGATGGTCCCTCTGTTGTATGTTTTGCTTCATTCCACATTTCTCACAGGGCAATTTAGAGCCTACATTCATATACTCCAAAGCACCACAGATAAGCAAATACTTGGATAATTTGGTTCAGATACAAAACTCATTTTCAGAAGCATCATTGGAGAGTTACAACACCATATGTTTGCCTCTGTCAACCTTTTTTGGTCAGTAGCTTATGTCGTGTTTATAGTTCATACATTGTAGAAATTGACCTTTGATATTCTCTTAAGATTTTTCTTTCTTTGGTCATAATGCAGAAAGGATGAGTTATTGTGTTTCACTGATTCATCCAATAAATTATGATAGTTACAATTCAGGACAAAGGGCATAAAAGGCAACAAGGTTTCTACCTTTTTGACACAAGTGGTGAGAAAATAGGCAAGTAAACTAGACATCGCAGGAGAGCTAGTAAGCACTGAGAAGGATGTAGAGAGAGTACTGGAGTAAAGGGTGGGCATCTAGTGTAGCTGAGAAGAGTCATCAGAGTGGAGAAGTATTGTTAAAGCGAAGCCAAGACTTTAGAATGACCTTCCCACTCTGATTACAATGTCTTCATCAACACAGTTCCACAAGGAGCAATCATTTACTAAGTGCAATTATGTGTCAATCACTATGCCAGCTCAGACTTAGAGAGGGATAAAATTCAATCCCTGCTGTCAAAGATGTTTCACTCTGGAGTGATGGACAGATAAATGAACACTTAAACCAGGATCAGAGCTGAGGTGGAATATGGCGGGTGTGGGGGGAAGAACTGTTGCACTGTTTAGAATGTGAAAGGGAAGAAGGAGTAATCTCTTGACTTCCCTCTTATCCCTTTCAAGTGTCTGGATAAGTTGCTTCAAATTCCACTGTGCAGTTTATTTATCATCTGGAATCTTAGCAGTTGAAGGATCCGGGATATATCAAACTTCCTAGGTCTCTGTCTGGACACCCGTCCTAGTTCAGGAAGCAATTAGTCTGAGAAAGACAGAAGTGAGAGTGTGGGAGCAGAATATATATATCCTTTTAAAATAATTTAGTAACAACCTTAGGTAAGTGACCAATAATTTATAGAGTCTATTCTTTTTATAGAGATATTTCCTTGCAGCTCAACCGGTGAGCTTGCTGGGTTTAGAGGATTAATCTTTGACGTAGTAAATATGTTCAAGCTGTAATTCAGCCACGGGGATAAAGGGAACTTAGACTTGTCTTGTATAAAGGGAAATATTGAATGGATTTGTGGAGGATCCACCACAATGGTCCTTAGTATCTCTTGTCTCTTAGCATTGCAGAGTTTTGAACGGCAAGGCAGACAGTGCCATTATTTTACAGTTGTAAGAGAAAATGGCAGGCTCAGGACTGGAACAGCATCATTTGCTTCAGTTCACATACTAAGTAGCATAACAGTTCAACATGCTCTTGTAGGGATGCTGTCTTCCCCATGCTTCCACCTGGGCTCTTAACCTTGCTATATTGTATAACCCTGAATAAGTGTTCATACATGTTTCAGGACTTCACCACTCTACCATGTGTGATTAGCAAACTTTTTTTTTTTTTTTTTTTTTTTTTTTGAGACAGGGTCTTACCATGTAGCTAGCCTGGAACTTGAAATGTAGAACTCTGGCTTTGAATTCACAGAGATCCTCCTGCCTCTGTCTCCAGAGTTCAGAGATTGGAGGGGTGTCCTTTTACTTCCAGCTCCAAACCCCAGTCTTGCTTGCGAAACTTCTCCATTAATTTCCTTCTATTATTTCCTTCCTGTTTTACCCTGTGGTCCATGCCTATCTTAGTCAGGGTTTCTCCTCCTGCACAAACATCATGACCAAGAAGGAAGTTGGGGAGGAAAGGGTTTATTCAGCTTACACTTCCACATTGCTGTTTATCACAAAGGAAGTCAGGACTGGAACTCAAGCAGGTTAGGAAGCAGGAGCTGACACAGAGGCCATGGAGAGATGTTCCTTACTGGCTTGCTTCTCCTGGCTTGCTCAGCCTGCTTTCTTATAGAACCCAAGACTTCCAGCCCAGGGATGGCACCACCCACAATGGGCCCTACCCTCTTGATCACTAATTGAGAAAATGCCCCACAGCTGGATCTCATGGTGGCACGTCCCCAACTGAAACTCCCTTCTCTGTGATAACTCCAGCCTGTGTCAAGTTGACACAAAACCAACCAGTACAATGCCTCTCTTCAGGCCCCTCATTTAGGTATGCATGTGTTTCTCCCCTCAGTACTTTCCTCAGGCTTTCTCCTCCCCTGGCTGCAGAGCTTCTTCTCTTTCTTCATAATTCAGTCTCTTCCTTTCCCTCCAGTCAGCTCTAGAAACCCTATTCTAGGAGTTCTTCACAAAGCACCTTCTGTTTGGATGCTTCTTGACTCTGCACTACACCGGCCAGCCATGACTATACCAGCTGCTTATGTTTAATAACTAACCTGAAGTTATTTGTGTGTGCACATATGTGTATGTATATAAAAGATCATGTATGTATGTGTGCAGGTGTGAATACATATGTACGAGCACGTGTGTGGAGGCTAGAAGTTCACATTGGGTGTCTATCTTTTTTTTTTTTTTATTTTAGTTTTTTGAGACTGTTTCTCTGTGTAGCCCTGGCTGTCCTGGAACTCACTCTGTAGACCAGGCTGGCCTCGAACTCATATCTACCTGCCTCTGCCTCCCAAGTGCTGAGATTAAAGGCGTGCACCACCACCGCCCGGCTACCTTGTTTTCTGAGACAAGGTTTCTTACCAAACCTCTAGCTCACTTCTGGCTAGACTGGCTGATCAGCAAGTCCTGGGAATCTACCTGTCTCCACCTCCCCCGTGATGGGACAGACGTATGATGCTGTGCTTGACTTTTTACATGGGTGCTGGGGATCCAAACTGAGGTCCTCAAGTCTATGCAGCAAGCATTTCACTTACTGAGTCGTTTCTTCAGGATCCTAAAGTCATTTTTTTGTAGGTTTTTATATTTTATTGATTTACTCAGATTGGATTTTTTGTTGTAAGATTAGTTTATTTTTATGAGTGTTTTGATCACATGTGTGCATGTGTACCATGTATATACCTGGAGCTTACAGATGCTACAAGATGCTGTCGGGTCTCCTGGGACTAGAGGTACAGATGGTTTTGAGCTGCCATGTGGGTAGTAGGAACCAAACCTTGATCCTTTGCAAGAGCAGCAAGTGTTCTTAACCACTGAACCATCTCTCTAGTCCCTGATTCTGGGGGATTCTTAAGGGGCAAAACTTCACACAGGGTCTCATCTCATATTACCTGACTGGAGGTGGGTCTGGGTTTGCATAGTCTGAGAAAAGTAAAGTTGCCTGTCAAGTCAGGTGCTGTGGTACATGCCTGTAATCCCAACATACAGAAGGTAAGGAAGAAAGGTCAGGAGTTCAAGGCCATCATCTGAAAAAGGAAAGAAAACAAGACAGTGTAATTTAGAGTGAATGGGAATGGTTACCTTGCACAGATGTGGCAGAAACTTAGTTACTTCTTATGGTTAGTCCAGAGCTGGGATTCTGTAAGCCTAGGAACCAACCATAGCCTTTACCTGGTGCTGTTGCTAATGTTATGGCCTGTTAATAAGAAGACATGGCATGAGCAGTAGGTGGCAGATTGGCATGTCCATTGCATGGTATGAATTTTAAAATGGCTTGGTGGCAGGAGCTTCATGTGTAGACTGTATTGTTAGACAGAGCACCTGGCTGCCCAGTGGATGACCCGGTTGCTGCCTAGAGGTCTCTACCTCAGGGAAGGGAGGCCCTGAGAGCCATTTTGACCCAAGTTCAAATTCCATAGAACAAACAAGCTGATCTCTTGCTCCAAGCAGCAGTCACAGAGGCTCCAGTGTGTTTATTGACTCTTGCGTGTCCCTGCCCTGGAGAACAAACAAACAACTCAGCTTGACTCATTCCCCTCCACCAGCCTTACCCCGTTCCATGTCGGGGTTTGCCAGGAAAATCCCTCAGACCCTATGGAAATAAAAAAGCCAAAATTTATGGGTGATTGTCCATATATTTGTACTCCTTCTCAAGGAATACTAATCTTGCTTTAGGGGAGGGGCAGGAAGAGGGACAGAGCCCAGCAGTGACTTCCAGTTGCTTGGCTTGTGCTCTCTGTGTTGCTTGAGGCAAATCAGCTTGCTTCACTGATTCATTCATTCAACAAGTTCTTATTGAAAGCCTACTGTATGTGAGGCCTTCCCCTCTCCTGACTAGGCTTGCTGGCTCTTGCCGGGCAGATGCTGATGCCTCCTTCTTCAGCCAGACGGATTGAAGCCCCAATTTCCTAAGACCCTTTTTATAATAATGCCCCTTTTCTCCCTTAGCGCCCAGAGAGAACTTTCTTCCTGAGCCGTAACCAGCTCCTTTAGGAAGCTCTCGCCTCTTGGGATATCCCACACTGCTTTCACGTAGACCTGTTTCACATCTTCCACACTGGAGAAAGCAACTCATACTCCTCTTGGAGCTCAGCTTGTTCCCTTCCCTTTCCGTCCAGTATCTCTTCAGGTTGGAGGAGGTGGATGATGTCATCCTCAACCAGGAGCTCGCTGAAAACGTATTGCGCGGCCAGGCTTGACAACAGTCTACTCGAAATTAAAGTCTTACCTCTCAGGGCTTCTCAGAGGCTTTGACGCATTAATAAACATTTGAATCTCAAGAAGGGAGCACAGTATATGTAATATTGTTCAAATTATCAGGCCCTGCAACCCTCATCAGTTCCTCTTACGAAGCCCGGCGTGGTGGTACGTGCCTTTAACCTCAGCACTCAGGAGGCACTGATACTCAGATTTCTGTGACTTCCAGCCTGGTCTCCAGAGCAAGTTCCAGGCCACTCAGATAAGATGCTCACAGAGGGACCCTGTCTTGACACAAACAAATAGTGTTACATTAGTGTTCCCTAAAATTCAAGGTGGGAAATGCTGATGTGGGATGAACATTGGGAATTAGAAGACCTGGAACTCTGTCCTCTCTGCTTCTCATTTTTTTGTGGTTAAGAAAGTCACTCTACTTCCCCCTTTCTGGGAAATGAAATGATGTGGAGTAAATGATCCTTCAAGCCTCTTCTAGTTATGTCCAAAGGCGTCCACAGGTAGACCCGGCATTCTAAGCACCAGAAATAAAATCTAAGATCGATGTCTGGGTACCCCATAAAAGACACACAAATAATGGAACAAAACATTTTGCTGGCATGTGGCTGAAGAGACCTGGGTACACACACTGTGTAGGAAGGGAAAGACACAGAAATAAAATGTCAGTGTTCCTGGTGTAGCTGAGGGTAAAAAGTCGGAGCTGGGAAGCCTCCTTAGAAGACAAGAGACAAGAGCGTGGTCTCCAATAACAGGCCTCCGATAACTGGCTGGGAGGTGATATCTCTGGTTTTCAGGGCCTCCTACTTGGCAGAAAATGAATGGCAGAGAATGAAAGATATCTTGGAAGAGTGGTGGGCTGGAGTCTGGCACTCCACTATGCTCTCTCTGGAGCCCTTGGGAAAGGGGGTCAGTACACATTTCACTCTGAACCAGCCCCAGGGTGTTTAGATGAGATGCTCACATCTGCTGGTCCTCTTGGAAGAGGGGTAGATTCCTTAGTGGGTGGCCTAAACCATTTGCCACTTCTTGCATCAGGTGTGGTAGGGTAGAGTCCTGGATTCAGTTCGAGCCTCTGGGCACTGTCACTAAGGGAAGATAAGAGTGATGAGCATAGACTCTTATCTTTATAGCTTTTCTGGTTTGATTTATATGTTCCAAGTGTGTGTGTGTGTGTGTGTGTGTGTGTGTCTGTGTGTGTGTGTGTCTGTGTGTCTACATGCACCTGGCTAGTATATGAAGAGTGTGCACTTGCACACACGTAGGCCACATGTATCTGGGTTTGCAATGTGATTATGTACCTATGCTGCACTACATAAAGTTTCATTATGTGTATTGTTTAAAGTGATGCATACATATACTATGTATGTATGTAGATATCATTTTGCTTTGCATGTGGAGGACAGGCTTATTCTCACCTGTAGAGCTTGTCCACAGATGTTTGTATATGTTCACACACCTGTATCACAGGCTGTATCTGTCTGAGCTACTTATGTTCCCATTTCCTTGTCTCTGGGATGGGTGGGTGGGATTGTTCCATTAGATCAACAAATGTTTACTGATAGCTTACTAAGAGTTGGACATGTGTCTGTGGTGTGTATCAGTATCTGTGTACATGCCACAGGGTTTAAAAAAAAATCTATGTAGATCCCAGTTTCTCGATTACTTAAATACTTTAAATTTTATACTGCACATTGTTGTGAGCTCCTCCCAAGTACCTCTTAGACAAAGCAGAAGATAACTAGCCATATTTAATTTATGTACACCTGCCTGGTGCAGTTACATTGGAATAGATAAAATCCATGCATGCTATGACCCTATATTAGTATACAATTTGCTCCCAGGCCTCTGTGCCATCCTATTCTGGGGATTTTCCACTCCTAAAGGAGCTAAGAAAAACACTTCAGATACCTCAGGCTTTTCCCTTCCTGTCCTCTCCCACCCAGGAAACAAGGATAGGACACAGTCCTATCTGATTTTGAGTCCAGGCATTTGAGAAGATTCTCTTTCCTTTTGCCTCTCCCTGGGCTGCTCTTTTCTATCCTTCACAAACGTCTCCCAATCCCTCGAAAGAGAGATACAAAGTTTTCCTTTCCCCAGGGAAACCAGCGGGAGTGCAAGAGAGATCTTGCTTGAAGGGAATCTTCTATTTTATGGGCTTTGAGAATAATGTTCCTTTGCTAAGATAGCATCTCAACAGAATGAGAGATGCCTCTGCTCTTCCCCCAAAGAACTGGTTTTTTTATTTTTCCTTAAGGGGGTGGGGGTACATTAAATAAACCTGTTTTTTAAAAAAGTACCTTTGCATCAAGGAAATGTGTTATTATTGTAATTGTCTAATGCTAATTATACTTATTACTATAATAAGCATTTTGTTGTAACAAATGATGTAATCCTTTTTATTTCTGTCGCCGCCAGAAGTGAGTGGTGTGTCTATAAGGAGAGGGGCGAGAGGGGAGTGTTTGGCAGGAGGTGTAGTCTAGGCTCAGTGCAGATGGGAAGCCCCTGCAACTGCCTAGGGATAGGAGATTCAGGACAGAAGATAACTGGATTATTTGACAATCTAAACTTGTTGGCCCCTGGAACTTTTTATTTTAAGGTCTCTCTTGAAAATAGCTCATCATTCAGCCAAACCTTCAATTATTCATTCAGAAAACATTTATTTAGAAACTGCTGTGTTTCATATGGTAGAGCCAACTTTAATGAGATAAAGTAAACAAGATAGGCTCTTGACCTGGAAAGGCCTGAGGCCTGGCAGGATTGATAAGCACTCAAGCACTGTTTTCCATGCCTTGGAGGAAGTATAGTACTTAGTGGGCCTGAGAGAGTTATGACAACATTCATAGCAGAGGTGACTTATTCCATACACGGAAACATACAGAGTTGGTCTTTGGGGAGACCACACAGGAATGTGCCACACAGAGAAGGGGAAACAGACATTCCATAGAGAAGGATTGTGTTGTTGGTCCAATATGTTAGTCCATGAAAAAGCTGTTTTGCTGTTGTTAACAATACTACTAAAAACACTGAAAATAGCTTGAGGAACTACATGTTAATTCATTTAATCCTCAGAGCAGTGCTAAACTGTAGGGCTGTCAGGGACTGATAAATCAGTAAATGTAGAGTGCTTAGATCAGCCAGACCTGGTGACAATGGAATCCTAGCCCTGGAGGAGGCTGAGGCAGGAGGGTCGAAAGTTCAAGGACAGCCTGAGCTACTTAGGGAGATTTTGTCTCAAAATTAGAGAGTGAAAAAAAGGCTGATGATACAGAGCCTTTGGAGGACTCTGTGTTCAATCTCCAGTACTGAGAGGGAAAAGCTAAGTATCTGGTTTGAATATGAATGGTTATTACTATGTTATTATTATTATTATTATTATTATTATTATTATTACATTACTTTTTATCATACCAAAAAAAAATGTTGGCTAGTGAGCTGACAAGATGGCTCAGCACATGAAGGTGCTTGTCTCCAAGACTGGCAACCTGGGCTTCCTCTAACTCTAACCTCCACACACAGGCTGTGGGATGCTCTCTTTCTCTCTCTCTCTCTCTCTCTCTCTCTCTCTCTCTCTCACACACACACACACACACACACACACACACACACACAGACACACACACACACACACACACACACACACTATGAAAGAAAAAAATTTAGGTTTAGTAACTTGCCTAATTTCACATAGACAATAAGAAACAGAGCTTAGCAAATAGACCTAGACATTGTACATAAGGAATAAACTTTAACATATACTGTCAGTACATAGCCTAAAAACATCCCCAGTAGACTTCTAATGGAAACACTAAACTCACATAATAGAAAATGAATCTTTGTCTCCAGCATCTGCTTACTAAACTGATCAAACACTAGCTAACAAAGAAGATATCAACAGGGTGGAGAAACATTGTAACTAATTTTCTCTGATCAGAGTTCAATGAAACAAGGATTAAAAACAATGTTTAAAGATATAAAAAGAAGGTGTAGTGGCACACACACCTAAAATCCCATCACTTGGGAGGCAGAAGCAGGTGGATCTCTGTAAGTCTAGGGCCTGTCTGTTTTACAGAAAGAGTTTCTGGACAGCCAGACTACACAGAGAAACTCTGTCTCAACAAAACAAAACAAGAGTATAAAAAATTTCATCTCATGCTGACATTCTCTTAAACCTTGACAGTGAGAATACAATCCAAAATTTTATCATTTCTAAAGTATAATAATGAAAATACTATATTAAAAAATGAGCCAGAAGTTGGGTAGGGAACAGAACAGTTCTGAAGAGAGACCCAGTTTTCATCCATTTGTGTAATTGGGCTCCAGGTACATACTGAAGGTGAGTAGTAATTTGTAATGAGATTGCCAAGTCATTTGGGGCTAGAATATAAATGGCCTTGTGAACCAAGAGGGGATTTTAACCAGAGGTCTAATAAGATTGGCACTTCAGAAAGGCAATTCCAGAAAGCTAGGATGAATGGGCAGCTGACCTGCAAGGTCTCCCTGCCCTGAAGGGAAGTGGAGGGGTCTAGCTCCAAAGATGGCTACCATCTGCTCCACAGGAGGCTCAGCCAACTGCAGCTGCCCTTGCCCAATGGCTGGGAGACATTAAGGAAGGAGGGTCAGAACCACTCTCAGCTTAATAAGCTCCATGGAGTCAAACAAAATCTCCAAGGTTCCACAACTGGGTTGTCAACATGATAATATACCAATAGACTTTCACTTATTTCTGTTCTAGACACCTCATCCCTGCTATAGCCTTGGTGGGGATATTGTCTGTCTTGGTCACACTTATATTTCTAGTGCCAGGCAACAGTACACATTAATAAATCCACCATGTGACTGCCAATCACTAACCTGGGAGTTCAACCTTGGCTGGTGCTCCCACAGCTGAAGATTTCATCAACAATCAACAGAGCTATTATGTAGCTATCAAGAATCTTCTCCCCATCCATTATGTGCACAAGCATGTGGGTATCTCTGTTCTTTCCCTCTCTTACCATGTGAGCTCATCCATTTTACCATAGAGTAGTGCATCTAACACAACAATAACCATGGCTCCCATGCACTACACAACCAATTCATACTGGTCCCCATTCTCAGTGCTTCACACATGGTGACTAATATCTATGAAGAGATTCCACTGCCACCCTCGCTTTACAGGTGAGGAAACTGAGCTATAAAGTAGCCAAAGACCTTGTCCAAGGTCACACAACTGTTAAACATAGCTTTAATCTTCTTACCAGTGCTTCAGCTGGAGTTTTGTTAAAATGCACATTGCTACTCTGTGGTATCTAGCACTCTGCTGTGTGTGTGTGTGTGTGTGTGTGTGTGTGTGTGTGTGTGTTTTACTGGGACTAAAACCTAAAACCCAGGCACTTACACTTGCTGGACAAGCATGCTACCACTGATCTTCATACCCAGGTTTCAATTCAGTGTTTTCAGTAAGTCCACAGGAGCTGCTGCTGTCTGTTCATAGTGCTGCAGGCACCATATCATGCAACCTCTTTCCAGCAACCTCTTTCTGGCTTCTTTTGTCGTGAGCTGTAAGAGTCATTTCCTGAATCTGTTTAAAATACTTTTGTTAATGATTTTGGAAGACAAAGGGGACTTCCAATCAGTTAGATATTTTGACCTATCTCTGTGTGAAGAACTGAGTCCAAATGAAGAGAAAGCAGTTCTAGACTTACTAGTCATGAGTCTTGCTTATTTACAGGTGTCACACCAACTGGATGATGGCTGATGGAGGAGGCTCCTCTACCCCTAGTCCCCTGAAGGTGTCAGAAGTTAAATCAGACCTAGGTATTTAGGTGAAAGGGCCCAGCCCCAGAGGTTCTGCCATAGACTATTGATTAACATGGCTCTGGAATTTCCAAGCACAGCCTGGGATTGTTTTTGTCAGCACCTTCCAAAGGTTGAGCAAGTAACACCACACCAAACAGCACAGGAGAGGAAAGTTTCATGGCAAGAGTCAACTAATACATTTATTAGAAAGAATTTTAAGATCCAGTGATTTTATGTCAACTCCTGGTCTCAGAGTGACTGCAGGAGCAATGGAGAAGACATTCAGTACCTTCGAAACTTGCTGCTTTCTTAGCAAAGTATATTGATGAGATGTTGTTCTTAACCCGGATAATTGGGAGTTGAGGACAGCCATTTAGATAGGAGGTGGAGCCTCTGATGTTCTTTCTCATTGGAGAGCCCTGATTCAATTTCAACTAGGTCTAGGCTTCTTGTAGCTGAGCAAAGCAGTTACTGCCTCAGAAGAAATTATAGCTTTCCAACAGCTTGGGCTTTCTCTTGGGAAACCTTAGGCAGGTCATCTCTTGGGGCAGTGGAGCAAGGGTAGGTGGTGATGGTGTGTGGGTGTTGGGATGAGATGAAGTATTAAGGAGAGTTTTTGCACCTCTCCATTTCTCCCTGTCCTCATGGTTGTCTATACAGCCCAGAAAAGCAAGCGAATCACCATTTAGCCAGCACCAACTGCCTAAGTATATAATCTAGGGACTTTTCCTTTCTTATCCAAGTAAATTTAGAGGGGGAAAAAAGGATTTTTCATTTATTCAACAACAATCTTTTCTTGCTTGCTAACCCTGGCAAACTTGACACTCACTATGCAGCAGCCCTGATTATCCTTGAACTTTTGGCAGTCCCCACAAGTGTGTGCCACCGCACCCAATTCAACACACATTTTAAAAATATCCATTATAAATAACACATTAGGCTATTTGCTGCAGAATAAGAAATGATCACTGTCTTTAAGACAAAGAGACTGTCATGTTAACAGAGAGGCAAAGATCTAGGTGATAAATTTTGAGGCTGAGGAATGCTTAAGATTTTAGTGACACAGCAGCCTTTGGGGAAGTTTGGACAGCAGACATCCCTGGTGGGTTTGGAAGGGGCCTTGACCTTGGACTTCTCTATTCTCCAGAACTGGAAAAGAATACATTTCTACCTAGCTTGTGTTATTTTGATATAGTAGTTCATGCAAACCAATAAGTATATTGATTATGAAAGGAATAAAATGCACTAACTCAGTAGAGTAGTAAGTGAGGGAATATGTTCCATGAAAGAAGTACAGAGCCAGGCAGTGGTGGTGCTCACCTTTAATCCCAGCAGTTGGAGGCAGATGCAGCCGGATTTCTGAGTTTGAAGCCAGCCTGGTCTACCCAGGACAGCCAGGGCTACACAAAGAAACCCTGTCTTGAAAAACCAACCAACCAAACAACCAAACAACCAAACAAACAAAAAAAACAGTGAAAAAAATTAACAATAATATTTCCATGATGTTCATAGAACATGATTTTAACATTTTCTACTGTTAATATTCAACCAACAGAATAATTATTTTAAGATATAGTTCATTGTTATGTCTCCCTTTTGATTTCTGATCTTATTAATTTGGATACTGTCTCTGTGCCCTCTGGTTAGTCTGGCTAAGGGATTATCTATCTTATTGATTTTCTCAAAGAACCAGCTCCTGGTTTTGTTGATTATTTGTATTGTTCTTTTTGTTTCTACTTGGTTGATTTCAGCCCTGAATTTGATTATTTCCTGCCCTCTACTCGTCTTGGGTGTATTTGCTTCTTTTTTTTAAAAAGATTTATTTTATTTATTTTATGTGTATGAGTACACTGTAGCTGTACAGATGGCCATGAGCCATTATGTGTGTGGCTGCTGGGAATCAAACTCAGGACCTCTGCTGGGTGGAGCGGGCCACTCACTCTAGCGGGCTATTCACTGTAGCTGTCTTCAGACGCACCAGAAGAGGGCATCGGATCTCATTACGGGTGGTTGTGAGCTGCCATGTAGTTGCTGGGATCCGAACTCAGGACCTTCAGAAAAGCAGTCAGTGCTCTTACCCGCTGAGCCATCTCGCTAGCCCTATTTGCTTCTTTTTGTTCTAGAGCTTTCAGGTGTGGTGTCAAGCTGCTAGTGTAAGCTCTCTTTAAGTACAGAAAAAGTTGGGAGCTCAAAGAAGGGAGGACAATTTAAATGATGTACATGAAGGAATTTCTTTAAACCCTGTAAGTAAATGCAAAGTTTTAACTTCCTCAAGAAAGGAAAAGACGATTAAAAGGCATGACCCTAGACCAAGTGTTGGTAAATTATAATTCAAGCTTGTTTTTTTTTATAAAATAAATCTCAAGCTAAGAATGGTTTTAAGATTTTTAAATAATATATTGAAGGACAGAAGACAGCAGGACCCAACTGTGAACATATGTAGCTTGTAAAATCTGGAATATTCACTATCTGGTCTTTGGTGGAGAAGGTCTGCCAGTCCCTGATCCAAGCCAAACTTTGCAAAAATTACATGACTATAGACTTTGTCCTGAAGGTAATGGGACCAACCAGGGAATAGGCTGTCAGGAGGATGAACAGGAATGAGTGTAGTACATGGAGATGTTTAGGATGGAACACAAGCATCAGGCAATGATTATTAACACATAGTACATTCAAAAGCAGAAAAGTCAAGTGTAGCGCACGCCTGCAAGTCCCACACTTGAGAGGCTGAGACAGAAAGATGGCGAGTTCTAGGCTAGTCTGGAATGTACTAAGACTGTCTCAGAAAATTAAAAATAGGAAAGCACCCCGAGAGAAGACCAAAGGTGTAAGCTTAAGGCTACTTAACCTTACAGGGAAAAATGAAAGAAAACAAGAGATTGAAGAAGACTGAAAAGTCATCTGGAGGATAGGAAATGATGTCTTGTTTGTTTTTAAAACTACACATGGAGCAGGTTGCAAAGTAATGTTCAATGCTAACGAGTTAGTAAAGAGGACAAGAACACTCTGTAGAGTTGGGGGTGGGACAGACTGAAGGATGGGAGAAGATGGGAACACAAGGGTGGTAGTCAGCAGAAGCAGTCACCAAGCACTTTGCCTCCCTGCAGAAGAATGTGAGCACCATGTGCTATGAACTAAATTCTCAGTTACAGAAAACAAGTTTTTGTTTTGTTTTGTTTTGGTTTGTTTGTCCAGGTTTAAAATTGTTTCTGGAGGACCAGCAGGACCCAGGCATACAAGAACTCCACCAACCCAGTGGCACTGGTTCCTTTCAATCTGTCTGGGCAGGTGCCCTGAGCAGACCTTGGGCGCAATTCTGCACAACAGCCAGAGGAAGCTCCACTTCCAGTCACTGTAACAAGACCAGGATTAGAGGATCAGAGCCAGTCCCACAACACCTAGAGGAAGCTCCACTCCCAGGTGCTGTAACAAGCCCAGGATCAGAGGATCAGAGCCAGTCCCACGACACCCAGAGGAAGCTCCACTCCTAGGTGCTCTAACGGGCCCGGGATCACAGAGACAGCTTGACTCTGAGGAGTTCTGACACAACCAGGATCACAGGTAAGACAGGCCCCAGTCAGATTTAGCCAGGGCAGGTAGCACTAGAGATAACCAGATGGCTGGAGGCAAGCGTAAGAGCATAAGCAACAGAAACCAATGTTACTTGGCATTATCAGAACCTAATTCTCCCACCATAGCAAGTCCTGGACACACCATCGCACCAGAAAAACAAGATTCAGATCTAAAATCACTTCTCACGATGATGATAAAGGACTTTAAGAACTCCCTCAAAGAAATACAGGAGAACACAGGTAATCAGCTAGAAGCCCTTAAAGAGGAAACACAAAAATCCCTTAAAGAACTACAGGAGAACACAATCAAACAGGGTGAAGGAAATGAACAAAACCATACAGGATCTAAAAATGGAAATAGAAACAATAAAAAAAATCACAACTAGAGACAACCCTGAAGTTAGAAAACCTAGGAAAGAGATCAGGAGTCACAGATACAAACTTCACTAACAGAATACAAGAGATAGAAGAGAGAATCTCAGGGGCAGAAGACACCATAGAAAATATTGACACAACAGTCAAAGAAAATGTAAAAAGCAAAAAGCTCCTAACCCAAAACATCCAGGAAATGTAGGACACAATGAGAAGACCAAACCTAAGGATAATAGGTATAGAAGAGAGTGAAGACTCCCAACTTAAAGGGTCAATACATATCTTCAACAAAATTATAGAAGAAAACTTCCCTAACTTAAAGAAAGAGATGCCCATGAACAAACAAGAAGCTTACAGAACTCTGAATAGACTGGACCAGAAAAGAAATTCCTCCCGTCACATAATAGTCAAAACACCAAATGCATTAAACAAAGAGTTTTAAAAGTGTAAAGGGAAAAAGGTCAAGTAACATATAAAGGCAGGCCTATCAGAATTACACCAGATTTCTCACCAGAGACTATGAAAGCTAGAAGATCCTGGGCAGATGTCATACAGACCCTAAGAGAACAAAAACACCAGCCCAGGCTACTATACCCAGCAAAACTCTCAATTATCGTAGATGGAGAAAACAAGATATTTCATGACAAAACCAAATTTACACAATATCTTTCCACAAATCCAGCCCTACAAAGGATAGTAGATGGAAAACATCAACATAAGGAGCAAAACTACACTCTAGAAAAAGCAAGAAAGTAATCCTTCAACAAACCCACACAAACCTAATTCCACCTCTAACAACAAAAACAACAGGAAGTGACAATTACTTTTTCTTAATATCTTAATATGAAAATTAATATTACCAACATATCCTAATCGATTGAAATCCAAAATTATGAGGAATTAGAAATTTGTTGGTTGTCATTCAGCAGTCTCTCTAATTTGGTAATTGGAGAAATAGGTCCAATATTGTACAATCTATATACACTTTCTGCTTGTTTGTACATGACAGTGTCTTGCTGGGTTCCACATAATGGTCTTGAAATCAGGCTTCTCCTATCTCAGCCTCTCTATTAGTAGTATTGTTTATTTGATGTTTTTACACTATACTATGGGTTTCAGAACCCTTTACATATTTCAAACGTTTATACAGCCAAAAGAAACATAGACAATTAACTTGGGAGGTGGCTTGTAAGAGAACAACAAAGAGTGAGACTGAATGCTTTGCTTGATGTTTGTAACTCTTGCATCAAATTTGAAGAGATGACTTTATAAGTTACTTTTTCTCTGAGATGTATGCTTTTCAAAATCACCACAGCCAATGAACCAGATTCTTACCCTCACCTAATGTCTGTGCCACACTCCGAGCAGAACCACTGTTCATTGAAACAGTTGGTGAATGACTTCACAGATAGACCATCTTAATACACACACCATTTCTTAAATGAATGTAACCTGTTCTGTGTGGGCTGAGAATGATGACAATCATTCAAGTCAAATAGCTTTGACCATAGCAGGAAGTCTGTATCCAAAAATCGTGCCTACAATTCATTCCTTGGCACAGCAGAACTGTCAACTCTCAGCTTAGCTATGATGGAAGTAAATTCATTTGGTGATGTGAGGATCATTGAAGTACAGCCTTATTACAATGAACTCCAATGTCTAAAAATTGTTCTTATTTTGGGCTTGTACCATAGTGAGAGCCAAGATTTTAAGGTCTACTAAAACCAAAACAAAGAAACAAAAAGACTTTATCTATTTATATTCATTTAAAAAAATACTAGAAGTGATGTATTATTTTAAAATATACAGTTAATATGTTTGGAGTTATTTCAAATTTATATTGAGGCAAATGTATGTATTTTCATTATTGCTGTAGACAAGCATCTACATAAGACTGCTCAATTGATTGTTGTTTTATATCAAACAATTTTCATAATACTCATTTTTATTGTTACAATATTTTATAAATTTTAAAGAATATGACAAAATAAAAAAATGAAAGGTACTACAGGTATTGAAGGGAGGTCTCTGAGAGGAGTTGTGGTACAAAAGGGAAACAAGAATGTGATGTAATTCTATTTACTTAAAATATGTTTTTAAATGTTAATAATATTCAGACAAATTGAAATCATATGTCTTTTCTCATCATAATGCAATAAAAACTTAATAAAAAAAACTGTTTCTGTTCCACTGCACCAAGTCCAAGTTTTCTATCCCTTAGGACCCTCCTTACAGTGAGAGTGCCCAGCATCATTTTTTTTGATCTTTGACTTCCCAATATTGAACTATCTGCACCAATGAAATAAAATTTTTCATCTTCCTGGAGGCCTATTCCCCTCCCCACACCCCTGTCTATATCTTTACTCAGGTCATGAGTTGTAGCCTCATAGAATGAGTTTGTCAATGTTCTTTCTGTTTCTATTCAAATTATTCTTTGGAATAGTTTGAGGAATATTGGCATTAGGTTTTCTTTGAATGTCTAGTAGAATTTTGCACTAAAACCACCTAGCCCTAGGCTTCTTTTGGTTGGGAGACTTTTAGTAACTGCTTCTATTTCCTTGGGGGTCATAGGTCTATTTAAATTGCTTACTTGATCTTGATTAACTTTGTTTGGTAAGTGGAATCTATCAAGGAAATTCACCATTTTGTTTAGATTTTTCAGTTTTGTGGAATACAGGTTTTGAAGTAAGACCTAATCTTCCTTTGGATTTCCTTGGTGTCTGTTATGTTCCCCTTTTTATTTCTGATTTTGTTGATTTGGATACTGTCTCTCTGTCTTCTAGTTTGGCTAAGGGTTTGTCTCTCTTGTTGATTTTCTCAAAAAAACAGCTCTTGGTTTTGTTGATTTCTGTTTTTTGTTTGTTTGTTTGTTTTTTGTTTTTTGAGACAGGGTTTCTCTGTGTAGCCCTGGCTGTCCTGGAACTCACTCTGTAGACCAGGCTGGCCTCAAACTCAGAAATCCGCTTGCCTCTGCCTCCCAAGTGCTGGGATTAAAGGCACGCACCACCACGCCCGGCTTCTCATATAATTTCTATGAGAATTTCTAAAATGTTTCTAATTATTGATTTCAGCCAAGTTTGATCATTTCCTGCCATCTACTCCTCTTCAATGTGTTTGCTTCTTTTTATTTTAGAGCTTTTAGGTGTACTGTTAAGTTACTAGTATGAGATCTCTCCTGTTTCTTTATAAAGGCATTTATTGCTATAAACTTTCCTCTTAGCACTGCTTTCATTTTGTTCCATAGGTTTGGGTATGTTGTGCCTTCATTTTCACTGAATTCTAGAAAGTCTTTAATTTCTTTATTTCTTCTTTGACCCAGTGGTCATAGAGTATAGAGTTGTTCAGTTTCCCTGAGTGTGTAGGCTTTTTGTTGTTTCTGTTGTTGTTGAAGTCCAGCTTTAATCCATGGTAATCTGTTAAGATGCAATGGTTATTTCAGTTCTGTTGTATCTGTTGAGGCTTGTTTTGTGACCAACTCTATGCTCAATTTTGGAGAAGGTTCTGTGAGGTGCTGAGAAGAAGGTACATTGCTTTGTGTTTGGGAGAAATGTTCTGTAGATATCTGTAAGGTCCATTTGATTCATAACCTCTGTTAGTTTTATTATTTCTGTTTAGTTCCTGTCTCAATGACCTGTCCATTTGTGACATGTGGGTGTTGAAGTCTTTCACTATTAACATGTAGGGTTCGATATGTGATTTAAGTTTTAGTAATGTTTCTTTTACAAATGTGGGTGCCCTTGCATTTGGGGCATAGATGTTCAGAATTGACATAGACATCATCATGATGGATTTTTCCTTTGATGAAAATAAACTGTCCTTCCTCGTCTCTTTTGATTTTTTTTTTGTTGAAAGTCTATTTAATAGATATTAGAATGTCTACTCCAGCTTGCTTCTTGAGTCTGTTTGCTTGGATAACCCCTTTCCAGCCCTTTACTCTGAGGTGATGTCTATCTTTGTTACTGAGATGTGTTTCTGAGAAGCAGGAGAGGCTTGAGAGGTTGGGAGAAGGGGAGGAAGGATGTAACATTAATAAAAAATGCATTAATGAAGGAAAATTAATTTGTTAAGAAAACAAAACAGAACACAAAGATTAGAGGTTGGCTGATTTGGCAAAAAAAATACAGGCAACCAGTGAAACTCAACTTAGATAACAACAAATATTTTCAGTATGTGTCTCAATATTTTCCCATGAATGCTTTGTATTTTACCTGGAAATTCTGCTTTTCTTGCTTTCTTTCTTTGTCAATTTGTGAGTCTACCTTCTGAATGCATCTGAAAGGTCACTGCCCCTCTTTCACATTGTGACTTAAAACAGTGTTTTGTTCCAGTGGAGATCTTCTATTTGCGTATTCTATGACCTGAAATTCTTTTGGTTATTTTAGTTTCTCCAGATTCACAAATTACCTCTCAAGGCTCTTATCAGGACTAAATGTAATTTTTCTATGTTTGCATCTAAGCTTCCCCACCCAGCTGTTGGTTCCGTACACTGCTTGCCCTCTGCCTGTACGCTTGCTCTGCCCTTCAGTTGTTTTGCTGCATAGGTTTTAGTCAGAGGCAGAACCACAGGGATTGAGTCTTGCCTTTCTCATCAAGGGATGACCTATCCAGATCATTTCTTACAACATTTAAAGCCGGTATCTACCCACAGAGGCCTCCTTGGATAGGACATTCTGAATCACTCAGAAGGGGTTCCTTAGGGATTTCTGGGGTGAGTCTCCCAACCCACATTTTCTCACTCTTCTGTGCTGGTTTTGCATAGGTTTTCTGAGTAGGTTGATGGCAAGGAAGTGTTTGGCAAGCCTTTGGGTGAGGAGTGGGAAGTGTGTGTAGGGGGGAACCAGAGTAATTATCATTATCATTCTTCCCTGTGACTCAGATTAATTATAAATACTGAGATTCTTGGGGACAATGCAGGTAACAAGAGGAAGACTTCAGAGGATTTTCGTTTCAACTGTCAACTCCCAGCCATGGGACATAATTTCCTTTGCCCAGTTTGGCTTCCGTGCTTGTCCTAGATAGCCCTAAGTGGCAGGTGTGCAGGGGATCGGTGCTCCTGCTTTCTCTAGCCTGAAGCTCACTCACACCCATCCCAGTTGTAACTGTTTATCTATGTCCTTTATCCCAGCTGATGAGGATATGGCTGAGCAGCCAGGTTATGTCAGTCTCCCGGCTCTGATTTTTATCTCAAGCCCCAGAAAAAGAAAACCTCACACCTGATCAAACTCGGTAATAGAAGATGTTTTCCCCCTTTCCCTCCTTGGTTCCCTGGAGCTTATTTCACTGGAAGGGAACTCAGGTTGATGTATTTTTAAATGGCTTTGATTTTATCACCTTGCTTAATGATTTGGTACGTTATTTATTAGATGGGGAGCTTCCCAGAGGGGCCTGGCCCATTAACGTATAAATAATGTGGCAAATAGTTCAATAGAGCTGTAAAAAAAGTGATTTAGAAATAAATTGACCTCTGTTTGTTACATGTAAACGAAGGCCTAGGGTCATAATGTATTTTGTGCCCTTAAGCTGAGGTGGTGGGTTGGGGTAGGGTGAGCAGGGGGTGGTACAGACATGGGGTGGGTGATTCTTAATCAGCCCCCTTTCCTCTGCTCTAACTGAAAGTGTTGCAGGTGTGAGATGGTGCTGCATGGTGTGGATGTGTAGTTGAGTGAATTGTACCAAGCTGTGGGCTAGGTCAGCCATGTGCTTGGTAGTTCCTGCAGGACACAAATCCCTGCGGGCAAATTTGTCATTGTTGAGAAAGTAACAGGTCCAGAAGACTTGATGACCTCTTGAATCTGAGGAGAAGCTGGAATGATCCTGAGTGTGCTTAGATCATCCAATGGGCTCCTTTGATAGAGCTCCTGTGCAGTATGCTGCCTATAATAAGTGATCTGCAAATATTTAGTATAAATATTAAACACAGGCTGGAGATATGGCTCAATTAAAGGAAAAAAAAAAAAAAGCTTGCCTTCAATGCATAAAACCACGGGTTCCTTCCCCAGTCATGAATAAAACCAGGTGTGGTGGCAAGCATCTTTAATATCAGTAGTTGAGGGTGGAGACAGGAGGATCAGGAGTTCAAGACTACCCTTGGCTGACGCCTGAGATATATGAGAAACCCTATCTTTCAAACAAACAAACAAACAAACAAAATGGCCAGCCAAATAAATAAATAATTATTAAGTACATGCTCACATGTATAGTATGGTTCGTAGAGGGAAGGGATGGTACAGATAACTTAGGTAAATAATGACTATTCTAGCTAACAATTTATTGAAAATTTAGTGGGTACTAAGATATTTTATATCCTTTCTATTTGTAACCTAATTAAATGCTACACATGTTTAGACTGTGGTGTGACACATATCCAGGCGAGTACACAAAGGATATGTGTACACTGTAACAAATAATGTGACAAATGGAAACATAAATGCCAGCATGATAAAAGTAAATAAATGAAAATACCTTTAAAGCAGCCTGACTCTCTCTTCTGACTGTAATTCTTTCCTTTCCCCACCCCCCCCCCAGGTAAGTATCCTGTCCTTCATGACCACTTGCCTGGCTTCTCCTCATGGTTAGTACCGTGCACAATGCTGCCTTGCCTGTCTTGTGAATTTTATATGAATTCACTCAAACTGTTCTCTTGTGTCTTCCAAGTCTTACTCAAGGTCTTGTTATGAGATTCATCCACGTGTGCATGCAGCTGGGATCTGCTTGTATTTCACTGCAGCAAATTGGAGGACTTTCTTCAGGAGAAGGCACCTGCCTGCTTCCCGGTTTTTATTAGTCGGAAGACACACTAACTGGATACCTGGGGCATACATCTTAGCACCATGTGCCCGTACTTTGCAGGATATGAACATAGTGGTGGAGTATCCACATTTTAGAGTATGTAAAAAAAAAAAAATCAAGTTTCTTCAGGAATTTCCTTCCATATTGTCTGCCAAAGTAGTTTGTACCACTCACTCTGGCCAGGCCATGTGAGCATCCCTATCCTTACCAACTCTTGGTGGTAGTATCAAAATTTTCTAATTTAATCTCCGTAATGTTCTATGATGTTAGAATTATGATTATTGACATTTTCAGATGATTACACTGAAACTCAGGGTATTTAAACTTAAATTACTTCCTCGATATTCTATAACAGATAAATAGCAGCAGTAGTACTTGAATTTAAGCCTGAGTCTGTAAATCCAAACTTTAATCTTAATATTTATACTTTCTCTTTATAATAAATGCCTGATATATTTTTGGGGATAAATTATCTGACTTTTAAAGCACACTTAAGTTTGTTAAACATTAAAATTTTTGTTATGTATTCCATTCACCCTGCTCCCATTGGTGCATACTGTGTACTTATGCATTGGCTGGTGGCTTTGTGATATAGAGTTGACTATAAGGCATCCAAAAGAAGCTTCTGGAATGGTCCAGAAAGCCCTTCTGTATAGATAGGTAGAAGATCGGAAAACAAATCCAGGAAAGAGGCTCCACCCAGGAGCCAGAAAGTCTTTTTTTTCACCCCCCCACCCCACCCCCGCCACCTTAACTCCTACCGCTGTTTTAATTCAATCCCTCTCCTTCATTCTTCCAAAGGCAACCCTTAATAAATGATCAAAGGCCCCTTTCTGGTTTCGGGGTATCTTGTTGGTTGGGCAGAGTTTCCAATAGAGTCAGGGCTTTAGGGTGTCTTTCATCCCAAGAGCTCAAAGCCTCCCACGGACATTAACCTATTAATCACCAAGCTGCTCTGTGAAGTTGAGAGCTAGTCAGTGGGTACCTCCCCCGCTTCCCAGGTAGAGAAACTGAGTCCATGACTTGTCCAGAACTGCCCATGGAGTCAGGGTGGAGCCAGGCAAGGATCTTGGGTGTCCAGGGAGATCAGTTCCTCTATTGCTGGCAATTCAGGGCTCCAGCTCCCTGCACATTCAGCAGAAAAAAGAACTCACTGGAAAGTGGAGAAAGTTGAGGCTGGTGGCAGTTCAGGATACCCTGGTCCTGTTTTGATTGCTTTGCCGAAGGAGCTGTGTACTCCTCAAGGTCAGGGCCAGGCTGGCTCATATTCATGTCACCAGTTCCTAGATTGCATTTTACCCATTGTAGACCCTTAGTAACTGTCTGCTGAATGAATGAGTGAGTGAGTGAGTGAGTGACAGACTGAAGGAGTAAATGAGTCAATGTCTCAGTGGATAAATGACAGGTTGCTTAACTTTGTCTTACCAACCCTGATCTCCTCCTCAGCCCCACCTTTTCCTAATACCAATCAAGACCTTTGGAATGGGGTTCAGGAAGGAGAAATCGAGCTTCTTTGGGTAAGATGTGAATATGAATTCAGCAGAGAAAAGAAATGCCTAATGTGGATTGCCCAGGAAGGGAAGAGGACATAGTCGGAAGGCACCCCAGACACTCACATCTCTTGCTTAATGGAATCTACAAACAAAACTAAAATTTCAGCTAAAGCTGAGAATTCTGTGAGTTTCTATTGTTTGGGCAGCGATGGCCTCCTTCCGCTGTACTGGCAGAGCTCTGGATTGTGTAACCAGATTATAATGCAAGCGGTGTCTCCAAGTATCCGTCACCTTAATGGGTTCCATGTAGGGGAAGCAATGAGTGTGTTCCCTTCTCTGGGTGCACAGAGGTCACCAGAGCACAGGTGTGGCTCAAGCTAGAGGAATTTCCCTAGGTTAGAGTTCAGAAGAAGGTGCCTAACTCAGTAGTGGGATGGGTGGTGGGAAGATGATCGTGTGGGATTTGTCATGCATATTCCTGTATAGGGCTATGCTCTTTGCCGATGCTCTTAGCTGTTCTACCCGATGCACTAGGAGTGGGGAGATCCTATTTGCTTGTTCTGGGTCTGGTGCAGCTTTTCTCCATCTCCAGACCTTCCTTTCCCTCACCCTTCACTTGTTTTCAGGCAGAAGCTGAAAGGCAGAAGTGTATTGAATTTGGAATGAACGTTCACTTCCAATTTTCCCAGCATGTCTTTGTTTCAGTCACCCATCTGATCCCATCACTATCTCTAGGCAGGCTTCCTGCTGCCTGCGTTTACCTCCCTGTTTTATGATGTCATTTAATTAGCTCACACACGGTGGTTTTATGGGACAAACATGGCCTTGTTTGCCTTATAACTGGATTTCATGACTCTGTGGGGACGGGTCAGAAAAATCCCAGCCCAGCCATGTTTGGAGCTCAGGAATGCTGGGTGGTTGGGAACCTGGGAGTTTTGTATCAGCTGACGCAGAGCTAGGTCTACCTTTGATAAACTGGGAAAGAATCACCTCTCCTGTTCTGCTTCACACAACATACAAATAACTGCCTAGGGAAATGGGTAGACCATGCCAACCTTAGGGATGAGAGGAAAATCATTTCTCTTGCCTCTCTGGTCTTTGTCGGTCATGTGACTATCACGCTACTTCAGCCCACAGGCAGGGTGGCCACTCAGAGGGTAGTTAGGAAGCCTCCGGAACCTCAGCTCCAGGAGAATGAGACACTTGCTTCTTAAAGAGAATCATTAAAATAGAACTTATGAGTTGATGAGATGGCTCGGTAGGTAGATTCTTGGTACCCATATATGGAAAGAGAGAACCAACCCCGAGAAGGTCTCCTCTGATTGTGATGTGGCATCTATTCTTGAACATATATACATGCAACAGTAATCATTAAATCACAATAAAATAGGACTTGTGAGAAAAAGGTAAAAAGAATCAGATACACTTGATTTGTGGATCATGAGAGACATCTGGGGTATTGAAGCAACTA
The DNA here is from genome assembly GCA_019843815.1 of Montemys delectorum. Lineage (NCBI taxonomy): Eukaryota > Metazoa > Chordata > Mammalia > Rodentia > Muridae > Montemys > Montemys delectorum. Next base: position 34,376 of record JADRCD010229931.1, on the reverse strand, counting down.
GCATTTGTCCAGGTGTTAGTAGAGTTGGAGGCAACCATTTATGTTTAAGAGATCCTGTTTACATTAGGAACGTGTGTGTGTGTGTGTGTGTGTGTGTGTGTGTGTGTGTGTGTATTTGCGGTTTTTTCCTGAGAATGTAGGTTGTTGTTATTGTCTTATTAGTAGGCTAGGCCAGGAAGCTCTGGGGAGATGTAAGAGTAAGCTGTCCAGAAGCATGCTAGAGAATGAACGCAGTCTGTTCTAGTTTCTTCAGTGAAGGGCTGTGCCTTCTGCTGCCACTCTTTATTTCCAAAACAGCTTTCCATCTTCTCTTGTCCACAAAGTCACTAGTGTCCCCTACACACAGGCACACACAAACTAACTAAATCTGTTTTGTTTGTTTGTTTGTTTGTTTGTTTTTCGAGATAGGGTTTCTCTGTATAGTCCTGGCTGTCCTGGAACTCACTCTGTAGACCAGGCTGGCCTCGAACTCAGAAATCCGCCTGTCTCTGCTTCCCAAGTGCTTGGATTAAAGGCGTGCGCCACCACCACCCGGCTCTAAATCTGTTTTTTAATATTTATATTTAAAATTATGTATATTTTGTGAGTATGTCTACATTTAGGTTTGTGCACAGGGACTCAGGTATCCATGGAAGCCAGAGGTGTTAGATCCTCCTGAGGAGCTAGAATCACAGGTGAGCCCGATATAGGTGTCAGGAGCTGAACTCAAGCCCGCCTCCTGTGGGTGCTCTTAAGCCCTGAGCCACATCTCTAGCCCCTGTAAATTATTTCTTGATAAATAAATGATTCTTGGCGGGATATTTTCTTTGCCTGTTTCTTTGTTGAGATTGTATCTTATGCCTTTCAACCTGATCTTGAACTTACTATGTAGCTAAGGATGGTAACCTTTTGTGATCCTCCAGCCTCTAGCCCTGAGTACTAGGATTAGAGCCCTACACTAGTGTATTTGTTTGTGTGGTATTGGGGGTGGGGTCCAACTCCACCGACTTAGTTACATTCCTGCTGTGATTTTTCCCTTCAGCTTTTGACAACATATTTCTTTGACTTGTGGCTTATGTGTAACTCAGATGATGAATGTGAAATACAGACTGTCAAGGGTGGCTCAAAGAGCCAGGGGAAATTCCTGCTTCTTTCTTCTCCCTCTCTCCTTTTCTGACCCCTTTGCTCTCTCAGGGTAAGACTGTAGGCCTTGGCCCTCGGGCTTCCCTCCCCCTCCCATCTGTTTTTCTCTTCCATGTCATTATGGTTTTCACCATTCTTTCTTTGAATGGAAGTATGTTCAACATATCTTTGAAGTTGTTCTGAAATTCATTAATACAGTTTCTCCAAAATCACAGAAGAGAGAAAGATCTATGTGAAAGGTGTACTGAAATGGGTGAGAAACTGTGACCAACCCAGGAAAGGGGAGAGCAACTGAGGCAGGGTTGTTTCATGCATCAGTTACTTTTGCACATATGAGGCAGGATAGGTCCATGGTCTATGGTCCATTGGTCACCTTTGCATCTCTGTGACTAAGTACTTGACAGAAGCAACCTAAAGAAGGAAGAATGTGCTTTGGCCCATGACTTCAGAGGACTTTATTTCATCATGGCAGAGAAGGTGGCATGGTGGCAGAACATGCTTCTGGGACTCCTCACATCACAAGAAGCAGAGCTATGCCAGAAGAAGACCCAGGCTATACCCTTCTGCAGGCTAGACCTTATGTCCCAAAGGTTCCACAAGCTATCAAAAACAGTACCACCAGCTTGAGTCCAAATGCTCAAACGCATGAATCTGTGGGGGGTGTTCCACACTCAAACCATATGTGGATTTGTGAAGGGTATTATCAAGCATACTGATAAAGGACATTAAGCTAAAATGCTAACCATAACTAGGAAGAAGTAATAGAATCCCGATTTCAGACATATGGACTTATTTGCATAAATTAATGTGTTATAAAATTGAGATGGGTTATTCAAAACAGTGCTGCCCCCCTGTTCTTCTGGACTGATCTGGAATGGTCTAGCTTTATCTGGAGGCAGATTTAGACTAAAATTTTCAAAGCAGAGATGAGAACTAATCTCTCTGATGCCTGTCTCCAGACTCTACCTGGCCAGGGAGTCTTCAGTCCAAATCCCTCCTGCCGCTGCTTGCAGAACCTTACAAGTCTAGTGATGCATACAGTTCCTCTCAAGTGTCCCCTCCTCCCTGGGAGCTTGTGACAGCACATCACACCTGAAAAACCATTAGGCACAGAAAGTTTGGGACTGGCCCCAGCACGCCTTTGCCCTTCTGTGTTGTCCTATCTCTGGATGACTTCAGAGAAGGTGAGGGTGGCGTTCAGTGGATGCTCCAGCCTCCCCCACCTCTTTCTCTGAATTGCCAATATATTTTCTCTGACAGTTTGCACAGATAGTTAAGATACCGTGTAATTACAGTTGCATTTGAAAGCCAAACATGATTTATTTCTGACAAGCTCAGTCATCTTTGGGATGACTTGGGGTGTTTGTGTGCATGAGCGCATGTGTGTATGTGTTAGTTATCTTTTTGAAGAACAGAGTAGGTTGTAGGTCCTATGCCTGTGTCCCATTCAGGCACCTTATTTGATTGAATGTAGGAGATATTAAATTTTACAAAGCACTGGAGTGAAGGCACAGTCTTCACCCCTAGGAAGCTGCATGATGGGAATCTTGTGATGTTCACCCAGGACAATGACAAAGAAGTAACAAGGCAAGGACAGAGGTCTGGGGCAGTGGTAGGGAACAGAAGAAAGCCAGTGGCAGTCCAGTGAATGGCTTATCAACAGAAATTCCCCACAGAAGGACCTTGTGGGTGAGTGTTGAGAGGAAGAGGTTAGGGCTGTGGAGAAAAGAAGAATGTCTCTCAGGGGAGAATGAGCTTGAAGAGGAGGCATTTGCTGAGAAGAAACTGTTCAGCCCAACTGAAGATTGTATGGAGGAAGAAATCATAGGACCGTGGAAGAAGGAGAAGAGGTTCCCAAAGGTGCTGGCTGCTCTGAGGGCACATAGAGGTAGTGCCTTCTACATATCAGGTTCAAAGACACGTGAGACTTCCCATCAGCTTCAAGGGATTGAGCATGAGAGATGCAAGGACTGGATGAGGTCAAATAAGAGGAGCATGGGTGCAAAGAGCTATGGGCTCATTATCAAGCCTCTCTGACTGTTGCTACTGAGATTGGAACAGTGGGAAGAACAACGGAATTGAGTTCCCTTCTGATTCCAGGAGAGTTTAAGGTTGGACAACAAATAGCATGGTCTCTCTAAGTGAAGTGTACTGCTGCATTGTCTTCTGTGCCCTGAAGTAGGTCTGGGCTGTGAGGACACTCTTGGCTGCAGGGCAGAAAGGTTTGCAGTGACAGGGCTTACCTTAGCCACTGGGTAACAGGGGAGTGGGGAGGAGTGGATGTGCTTGTTTTGCTCTGGGCGTCTCTCTCTGGCTCAGGCTTCTGTCAGTACAGACCTGCATCCCAGCCCCGCCCCAGCTGCTGATTATACCCCTTGGGATGTATCAGTGCTAGGAAAGCAGATGTGCCAGATGTGACATGTTTGAAAGAAAAAGAACCCTTTCGCTTACAGCCTTGGGGAGAGCTGCTAATCACTGTCTTTGCTGTTGCTCATGGGAAGGGCAGGGCTGAGGTTGGATGGATGGCAGCTAAGTGCCCCAGTACTTCTGCAAAGGACCTCACTTCTAACACTTAAGGAGCCAGATATGGGAAGAGAAGAAAGAGAAACTGAGACCCCTATCAAGTGAAGGAACTTGAGTGCATAGTAGTGGGTGGGTTGGCAACTGGTTCATCTCCCTGGGTTGGGTTCCAAATACGAAGGGTGTGTGTGTGTGTATGTGTGTGTGTGTGTGTGTGTGTGTGTGTGTGTGAGAGAGAGAGAGAGAGAGAGAGAGAGAGAGAGAGAGAGAGAATGAGAGAAAGAGGTTTCTAGGAAATAGACCTAATAGGATTACCTCAACCAATCTACCACCTTCTCCTGAAAGACCCCAGTGGCTTCCTAGTCTATATTTCGCTGCTACTCTACAGTCATTCAGTCTATTTTCCCTCTGTCCTCAGAAGCAAAGCTCAGGACTTTCTGTGTCTATGTGTCCTTTGCCTGAGGGAATCTGATTGAGTGTTGTTGACAGATGTCTCAGTCTGGGAATTCCCAGCATGCTTTGCTTAGTATTTCTTTGCCAAGACATTGCCTAGGGTGCCCAGACACCATGGCCTTAGTTGTTCTGCTGCTGCCCAACCTTCTCCAGAGTTGATGAGGTAGAGGAATAATTCCTTTGATAAGACCAGGATGGGGATAGGGGGAAATGTACAAGAAAATCTTATGGGCATATTAAAAACTGCTGTGAGGCCAAAGTGAAGTCAAATACTGCTGCACAAACTCAGGGCACAAACCTGCAGTTTTTACTATCTATGGCCCTTAGAAAAATCAGTTAATTCAAAATATTCTGCTCAGATTCCAAGGAGGTAATTCTTGATTTCATTTTTGTTGAAGTGTTGACATTTTCTATTCTCTTAATTAGATTATAACTCTTCCCATTTAAACCCAAGGAAGGCAGGCCTATGACCAAGACATTACTAAAAGTTAATGCTATGAACTTTAATGCCGGTGCCTCAGTAGAGAGATATGTTGTCTCTATCAGCTAGAAGCCCACCAACTAAGCCAAACCCCAAAATAGCATTGTCCCCTAATCTGTCTTTCATCCTGATCCTGGAATTAACTCTAACTCAACCCCAGCTCTAGTCATCCTTCCCTCCCTGCCCCCAACTGCCCAGAATGATTTGGGGGTAGGAGGATGAGGGAGGAGAGGGTAAGATGAGCAATGCCTCTGGGGAAAGAAGGAGGAGGAGGAGGCCCAGCCAGAGAGACCTGGAGGAGCCAGTGTGGTATCTGGGAGCCCCAGGCATGATCCTGGTACTTGCCAAGCCATGACTCACAACTTCGTTCTCCATGGCATTTTGTTGGGGGTGTGTCTGGGCTGGCAGCTGGTAAATAGGCTGCCTTGGGTAAGGTACTCCCCACCTTGGCCCTCTCTCTAACTCCCATAGACCCTCTTTCTGGAGGGTCCCTCCTTCTTTTGTATGTCCTGATTTCACTAGACCCAGGCAAAGCAAGAAAAAAAAAATGCTTGCTACTTAGTTGCAAAGGAATCATTCAGAGACTACATTGCTATACAAAGTCTTGAAGCTTCCAAACATGAGAGGTCACCTTGTCCAGCCCCTTGGCATCATCCCTCTCAGGGACGCTGAGTTACCCCATTCTGCCCAGTGTCCTCTCATGACAGGGACATCATGCTTTATCCCAACCCCTCCCACTGTAGTCATTGCCCAAATCCAGATAGGCATCCACTGTGGCTGGATAGGGATCTTTATAGGGGTGAACCTGTGCTTGTGGATGAAATAGCAGTTGCAAACACCTGGGACATCTCAGACCTAGTATCTAGACTTAGCTGGCTTCAATCATGATGTGTCAGTTTCCTATCTACAAAATGGGACCAGGCCTGACCTTCCTCCTGGGCAGGAGGGGAGCAGGGCTCTGATGACTATTTCCTGATGGTAGGGGGTGATTAGGATTATTATTGTTTATTAAGTAAGACAACTATCAGCCTGACTCCAAACCATATAGTTCAGCACAGTTGCTGTTCTTGGACTCTCAAACACACAACTTCTTCCCTCTCCATCCTTGGCTTACATCTGCCAATCCCACTATAGGCTCACATCTGCCAATCCCACTATAGGCTTAGGGGAAGGACAGTGTCTCGCTGCCTTCCCTCTAGGCCTGATCCTCACAGCTTGGAGCTGGATTTACCGTCTGATTACAGATTTAGCTACTGTACCAGCATCCTCTGCCAGGTTGGGGCGGGGGGTGAAGCCATGAAAACAGAGACAATCATACAATCATATACACTGTGTATAAGTGAACTTTAATATTCACTTAGCTAAGTTTGATTTGGAGAGTGTCAAATATATAAATTTTTTAAAAAGTGTTGAGAGTCAGGATCCCTAGAAGCTATCTCTTTTCTTCTATCTGTGCACAATACCAAAACACTGCAATAACTTTTAAATAGCAGCCTGTAGTTGTTGAGGTGTTTTTCTTTTGTAATCACACAATAAGCTTGTGTGCTCACAATTCTTGCCCTTGCTTTACAGACGAGGAAGCTGAGGTAAAGGGCTTTCCTTCAGGGCCATCAACCTAGTCCACAACAGAACTGGCACTTGATTGAAGTCTGGGGAGACCTGCCAAGGAGCTAAACTCTTTCTGTTGTCAGGGGGAAACAAACCAAGCTTCATTCTAACAGGCATGTTCCTAACTCACAGGTATGGGGTAAAACATTCTTGGCCAACAGAAATGACATGTAAAAATATAAAGGAAATCGAGGCCAAGGAAACACTAAGTAAACTTTGGAAAGAGATGTGGTCCTCTACAGACAGCAAACTTTATGGCTGGCATTCTAGGTGTTCCAGGAGGGATCTTCCCTCCCAGCCCAGTCAGTCTATGTTGGGCTCCCCAGCTCTCAAAAGACGTCAGAGGAGCAAGAACCATTGCCATATCTGATCATTCTGGCTATTATAGAGTTTTCTCTTGGGCCTGAGTTGTTACATGGCTGCCCCTTTAATTCTATTACTAGAGAAAGGAGAAGGAGCTATTTTATACATTCTACATGTGATACAGGCATACAACATTCACACACAGGAAGAGAAGGGAGTGGGACTTGGATGTCAGTCTGGAAGCTACGGGTCTAACTCCATTCATGGGTTGAGGGCACAAATTCATAATCTTCAGCCTCAAGAACAGAGTCCCTTGGCCTTTTCTCACGTCCAGCTTTTAAATTATACTGGTCATTCAGGTTCTCTCTGGGAGGTCAAAGCTCCAAGAGCATGAGAAGCTCATGTCCTTCCGCTCTTATGTATTTGCTTCCTCTGTAGAACAACCTCCTCACCAACGCTCCTTTCCTTTAACATTCTCTTACAGCCATTCTGTGCATGTTTGCAAAATCTGTTTTCCTAAAACACAGCTCTAGCTACACCACCTTTCTGCCGCTTAGAAGTATTTGCTGGCTTCTACAGTGCCTTGGTCAGAGCCTACCTGTCACATATACTGTCTCAGTTTCTTTCTACTGTTGTGATAAAACACAGTTACCAAAAGTAGCTTTGAGGAGGAAAGGGTTTATTTGGCTAGCACATCCACATCACAGTTTATTATTGAGGGAAGTTGGAGCATGAACTCAAGGCAGGAACTTGGAAGCAAGAACTGAAGCAGAGGTCAGAGGTGATGGAGGAATGCTGATTACTGGCTTATCCCTCCTGGTTTGCTCAGTTTCCTTTCTGATATACCCCCAGGACCACCTGCCCATAAGGGGTACCACATACAGTAGACTAGCTCCTTCTATATTAATTATCAATCAAGAAAATGCCCCCACATTTTTGCCTACCAGTCAACCTGACAGGAGCATTTTCTCAATTGAAGCTCCTTCTCAGATGACTCTAGCTTGTGCCATGGTGGCAAAAAGACTGGCAAATGCTGGCACTCTGTGCTCTCTGCTCATTATCTAATTTTATTGCCATATCAGCTCTTTATCTTTTTTTCATGTAAAGATAAGGAAACTGAAGCACATAGTAGTGAGATAATCAGTCCAACTACAGGAAAGAGGAAGAGCTGAGACTTTACTGCATATGCTTGAGTCCTGGTGCCCAAACTGTCCTCATACAGCCTATGTCCCAAGAACCAACCAGATGTCTTTCCAAGTATCAAGTGCTTGTCATGGAGATTCGGACATCTGTCCTGTAGGATTTGTTGACTCGTATTAAAGAACCCCTGAGCTGGGCCTGGGAGATGGCTTAGTCAATAGTGAGCCTATTCACTAGGGTTCAGATCCCCAGGACTCACAGAAAAGGCTGAGAAAGAGGCCAGGCTGTGTCTGCAGTCCCAGTGCTTGTAGAGAAGGTCAGAGACAGGTGAATTCCTAGAGCTCTTGGTCAGCTAGCCTAGCAGAATTAATGAGTTCCAAGTTCAGAGACCCTGTTCCAATAAACTAGGTGGAGGGCAATTGAGAAAGACACTCAGTGTTATCCTCTGGTGTCCACATACACAGGCACACACATGCTCATACACACAATGTGGATACAGCAGCCTCATGTGCGCGCGCGCGCACGCACACACACCACATACACACACACACACACACACACACACACACACACACACACACACACACGCTGAATTCTATAAGGATGAGGCTTGATTCCTGTCCATAGAGAGCACTCAAGCTAGTGAATGTCCACTCAGATCTAAGACAGATATTATGTAGGTTCTCAACAACAATTGGAGGTTGTAGCTTGCCACAGTGGGATGTGGGGACTCTGGTTCTTTGGTGTTTCTGTTGCTCTTTAAGATACGTGGCCTGGTTGTGGCATAGAATTTGGCTGCTCTATGTAGTGTGCCTCCACAGTGTGACCTTCAAGGAGCCATTTCACAAAGAGTCAGTCCGTAATAAGGCAGAGGATAGGAAGAGATGCTCCTGAGCCACAGGACTAAGAGATGAACTGGAGCTCAGACAAAGGTTTCAAAGGGACCCTTGAATGTCTCAGCATCTCAGGATCAGGCTGGAGAGCAGCTGTTTCAATATCAGAGTAACTTGGTGCTATAGTTTCTTGGCTGTGCCCCCCTGCCCTGGCCACCTGCACTTTGCCTAAACGCCCTGCCCTGAAGCAAGAGCTGAGATCTCAGTTTTTTTGGGGAAAGTGAGATGCAGCGTCGCCTGACAAATGGGTGGGTCCCCCCACCCACCCAGTTTACGAGCACAGGGTGGCTCCCTCGTCCTTAACATCCTCCCTCTCTTTATGGCCCTGCGCAATCTTTGATGTCTTCTTCTAGAGGAGGGGTGGTAGGGGAGAAAGAAACCAGCCTTAGCCACGAAGAACCTCCCAAGGAGTTCTCAGGCGAGGGAAGGGGCTCCAGCAAGCAGGGCAGGGAGTCAGCGTAAAGAACTGTGAGCTGGACAAACAGGCACACAGAAGATCCTTTCTGATCTGTATCTCACTGAGACATACTTTTGTTGTGCCTAGTCTCTTTAATAGTGTTAGAATATATGTGGGCTTCAGAGTGAGCAAGATCAGAGTTGAAATATTGGCTCTTGACAATAGTGTTTCACCCTAGGCAGTTTTCTTAAGCCTCTGAGCTTCGGTTTCCTAATTTTTTTTTCCATTTCCTAATATAAAATGGGTTTCATACCACTGTGCATCAAGAGGACTAAATGAAACGAGCATGTAAAGGACTTGTATTGGTGTTTTGAAGCTAAGCCTGCCCACCTAACTTAAAGATAAGCTCCTTGACCACAGGCCCCCTCTAGCCTGCTTCTTCACCTCCTCTGATCTGAATCTCTCAGCCCCCTTCTATGCTCTGGTAGAGAAGCAGTTTTGCTGAAGCATGCTTCAGTGTCTCACTTTCCTTACAAATGTGCAGAGCTAGGATGCATACCAGATTTCTTTTCAGACCTCTGGGCTCTCCAAAGCCATAGGTGAACAGGGTGAGCAGAGACTCTTTTCTGCCCTCTTCACGCACAATTGACAGTTTTCCGTCTCTGTCATACTCTCTCTCTTCCTTTAACATGATTTTATTTGCTTTGCTCCTATTCTTGTCCATCTCTATAACTTTTATTTTATAGCTCTGCCATAATGATCTTGGGCCATACCTACTGAATCATCAACTGGTCTTACTTTGGAATTTAATTTGGTTTTATTAAAATTACCAAAATTCTCCCTGGGCAGGTGGAGACCTGGGTAGGGCACAGTTCTCTATGTGGTTGACTGTGAGGCCCCTCCCTCACGGATCCATTTCCAACCTCTTTAGCTTTGGTTCAACCATAGAGGGTGAGTGTTCCCGGTACAGACATGCTGTGTGAGTGTGTGCGCACGCACACACGTGCACCTAAACTCATGCATGCGCTTGTTTGTCTAAGTGTAACTTGAAGTAGATATTTTCCAAGTGGAGAAGTTCTTTGTGTTTCTAGAACTGTGAGGTTTGCACAGCTTAGGGAAGGAGCTGCATCTTAAAGGGCTAAAGTAGCTGTCTGCAAGCCATCTCCCTAACCTGTACCAGGAGCACAGACATATCCTGACATGCAGGCAACACCAAAGGTAATTTTCAGCATGAAGTCAGCCACAGTCATGGCCTTTCTGCAGCTTTAGACCTTCACCCCTTCTTTTAGGGAAGTGGGGGAGCAAAGCTTTGGAGGAAAATAATGTAATGCGTGCTTGGATTTCCCAGGGCATCCATTCCTGCTTCCTCAAACAAAGGCCTCTCCATCAGGACTCCAAACCTTAGGATGGGGCGGGGCTTAGGCACAAAATCCATAGAAGAATGAATAGGATCCAAAGAAAGGAACAAACTTAAAAAGGAACCTGTACAACTGAAGTCCTCATATTTATCTTATGGGGTAAATATGGGACTTGGCTTTCAGCTCCATGGGCATCTTCAAATTGTTCTCTTGCCTGAAGAGAGGATTTTCAGTTAACAAGACTGTCTGCCTTCCTCGGTCCTCCCAAGTCCCCTCCAGTATCTACAATATGGAGGAGTATTTTTCCACTTCTGTTTGTCTCCCAACATCCCAAACATTTCTCAGGATCTGGGAAGAGCTGCCAATTGGGACTATAAACCACATACTTCCGTATTAGAGAATCCCATAAAACTGGGCCAGAGAGAGGCTGGGATTCTGTTCAGGAACCTCGACTAACTCCCTTGCTACTCTGCTTAGTACATCAAATCTGCCTGTTGCTTTTCAGAGAAGTAAGTATAAAGATTTTTTTTTTAAGAACTGGTTTTGTATAGGGAATAATGCTGGGACTCAGTTCCCCCTGACAGATCTAATTTCAAATCTTGAAATTAAACGAGAAATGAGCCCATTTGAGGTCCCCTGACACTGGCGTTTGAAAATGGCCTTTTTTTTCATCATTCATCCTTCCTTTCTTTAAAAAAATAAATAAATAATGCAACTTGGAGAATATGATTATCCTAAAACACTTTATTTTTTAATTAAAGAGGGTTCATTATACGGCCCGTCTCATCTCGTCCCAGAGGAGGGAAGCCCTTTGCTCAGCAGGTTTGCTAAGAAATAATTATAGGTTTAGCTCGTCCCCAGGCCCCGAAATTCAATTAAATTTTTTTTTGTTTCAAGTTGCTTGCAGTCACATGGTGTGTGTGTGTGTGTGTGTGTACATGCATGTGTATATTGGTTTTCCTAATAATTAATCTGGGAACAGGTCCTGACATCTGTCACCACCACCCCTGACTATAGCTCAAATTCTTTGGCCCCTATGTAAAAGGAATCTTTATTTTTTGGTGAGAATCACTCCAATTGTCTATCAATCCTAAGGCTGAGCTCCTTCACAATTATTCTGAATGAGCTTAGGGTGAACCGATGGCTCTTGATTACCGCTGTGGACTAGAATCCATCTGGGGAGCTTAGGCCCAATGGCCCAATGCCTCCCAGATGCCTGGGTTGAGCTGATGTGGCATGAGACGACCCTTCACAAGTCTCTTTTGGGAGCTTCTCCAGTGGTGCTACCATGGTAGCGGCCTGAGCTGAGAACCCCTCTGCAGTCACATTGCAGAGGCGAGGTGGGGAATCTGGCGATTAGTAAGGATACCCAAACAAGAGCATGAAGCCCAGTGTGGCTGCCTCCATGCTCTGCTCATAGTATAGTTATTTTAAATATGTAAGCACAGGGCTAGGAGTGGTTTCCTGCCGCTTCTATGCTGACTCGCAATAGTCACCCATAGTTGTCCCCATCACTACCTCTTTCTCACCCCCAAGAGAGGCAACAGTGTTGTCAGACTGCCCTTATTTACATGGATAAGGGTCTTTAGGAGAGACAGTAGACGCTCTGACAGACCAGGTATAGTATGAACTGGCACCCAAACTCTCAGGACATTCTTGGAGATGGGGCAGTGTTTATGGGTGCATTTAAGCCATAGTTGACCTCTTCTTTCATTTAAAGAAAATAGCTGCTCCAACACCTCCAGGCTTCAGGGCATAAGCCTTCCTAGCAACCAGGAATATAGAAAGAGGAGGGTAATGCTGTGTGCAGCCAAATTCTAACCAGGTAATAAACCAAAAAAGACATGTCTAATCAAAATCTAATAAATGAACTAATAAATAACATAAATGTGCTATGAATCCCTATATATCCCACCACATAAATATATATAGGCTTATATATATTAAAGCTTATATAATATATGTGTGGACTTAAATAGAGAGGTATAAACTTATTTATATAACTACTCTAACCTTGTAGGGCATGGATGTTATTATGCAGATATCTGAAGCATATATTTGAAAAATTGTAGCCATTTTCTTGGGAAAGTTCATCAATATCCTAATATCTTCAAGTATGTAGATTGGTAAAATGTGTTTTCTACTGATATATAAGGGTGTTTATTATAACATTATTTATACTAGGTTTTTCAGAGGGAAGAAACTGAAGCTGTGCAGACAGCCAAACAATTCAAACTTGAATCATCCACACTGTCTACATCTAGAACCTTTGCCATTTTGGTGCTGTGTAGATGGGATGACCAATAATTTGACTCAGTTGAATATACTTCAGTTTGCTTTTCAGGATACAGGTGGATGGTGAAGATCCAAGGACCCTTAAGTCGATCCCATGTGTGCATACTTTCAGAGAGAAGAATGGAAAATATTCAAGAAATGGCTAGGAAATGTAATGGGCATTGCTCCTGATCTCACACGGTCATTGGGCACGCACATGTGCCCTCATTCTGGGCTTTACTGACAGCAACTTGATGGACCATAGAGTTGGGGGAAGAAAGTGAGCTTAGGCAGTATCCAGGGACAACAGACAGGTACCTGCTATCTACATATGAGACATATGCCAGCATGCATTTGTCACAAAAGAGCTCAGCTAAGAACTCGTTCCCAAGCCAGTCTACTGAATTTATACAATGTCCCTTTATCTGGAAGCACAGTGTGAGTTTGTGTCTAAGCCTGTAAGCCAGAGCCACATCTCCCCATATTGTCTGTGAGAGTTGCAGTCCCAGATTCAATAGGGAGTGCCAGGAAACATCTACTGCTCTCTTCCTCCCCCGTGGATAGTCTGGGCTGAGATGACTACTGTGTCTCCCAAGACTCTGCTTTACAGGTCCATTTACTAAGTTTTTTTTTATGAAGAGGAATATTGATAAATTTAAATAAGACTCCTCTTTTCTGTCTCTCTGTCTCTGTCTTTGTCTTTCTCTGTGTCTCTGTGTCTGTCTGTCTGTCTGTTCTCTCTCTCTCTCTCTCTCTCTCTCTCTCTCTCTGTCTGTCTCTCTCTCTGTCTCTCTGTCTCTCTCTTCTCTCTCTCTCTCTCTCTCTCTCTCTCTCTCTCTCTCTCTCTCTCTCTCTCTCTCTCTCCACACACACACCGAATGGCTCTATAACACCATGACTTTAAATATGCATCTCATTCTTCTAGCTGTGCCTCTTGGTGAAGTCAAAATGAGGCACATGAGAAACAAAAGCAACCTACCCTTGGAAAAAGACAACCTGGGTTACTCTTGGACAAAATGAAGTGAAGTGGAGTTCTGTGGATTGCTTGGTCTCGACTATCCCATGTACTAAGAACAGATGAAAAGAAGTTGCTGTTGCTTATCCTAAATCCTACCTCCATTTTGGTGTGGCATTCCTGAAGACAGACAAAATGGTTCTGTGAGCCTCATGGCTGTTGTTGGCTTAATCCTTACCAGTGACAGAGTGGAGCCTGCTGCTTGATGGTTCTTGGAGATCCCAGGGTCATGTACCACACCAGGAAAATGACATGAGGCTAGGAATATTAGACTCATATTCATATGCTCAAGGGTTTTGAGCTCCTACATGCACCAGGCACCATGCTAGGTTCTAGGGTGGCAAAGGAAAATTATCTACAAGATATTTATAGTACTAATGGATGAACTCACATATTAACAGGTAGGCATAATATGTTTGAAATGCAGTTGGGATAATGCAGAAGATATGGCCATGCAAGGCAGAAGAATCTAATCTTGTTTGAGGGCTGGGGTGGTGGAGGATGGATTCTCCAAGAGACACAGATGAAAGCTGGGATTCTATTTTAGTCTCTCAGTCTGACTATAATGTTGTGTTTGTTGAATAAACTAATGGAGTATTTATTAAGTGTCAGGAATGCAGTGGCAAAGCATTGGGTAGGAGTCAGAAGGTCTGGGATCTGGTCTGGGCTCTGCCCTTGCAATCTGTGGCTTGGCCATGTCACTACTTGTCAAGGTAAAATTAGAGGAAGATTCAGGACCAATACCAGTCCACCACATCCCTATTGAGAAAGTCTATGATTTCTCCTTTCAGTGTGAGAGAAATAAAATCAAGGTTTTCTTTCTAAAACCCATTCATAAATTACTTGATAACTTTTTTTTTGTAAAATTGCCCTTTCTCAATTTTCTATGACACTTTTTAAAAAGTATTTTAAAATTTCAAAAGAGAGTAAGTATGACACTAGCTTGTTTTTATGAAACTTAAGACAGATTGGATGACACTGAAGAGACTCACTCGGCCTGGAGTGGCAACTCATGCCTAGAATCAAACATTTGGGAGGCTGAGAGGAGAATCAGCATACATTCAAGACCAGCCTGGTACACAGCGAACTCCAGGCCAACCTGGTCTAGAGAGTGAGAGCCTGTCTCAACAAAACCAAATGAAAGTAGAGAGATAGCTCATTAGGCTTGGTTCTCTTGATGTTAGAAAAGAAGCTGAAAGTGTTGGGGCCAAGAAAAGCAGGTAGCAGGCAGAGCCTGGGAGCTTACGTGGCATCCTCTGCACTGGAACCTGGCAAGAACCTAGGCATCAGCTAAAATGCCTTGCCCGTGTGAGAACAGCAGAACCTGCCTCCCTCTGATCATGTTTTCACTTACTTTTCCTTGAAGGCAGGAGGATAAGGTGTAGACCTCCTCTGATCAAGCAGCTCCTAGTGAGAGCTGGAAGCCTGACCCTGGTCAGAAGAGCATTTGCTCTCTGCCTCTAGATGCTAATAACACTGTGGTTTACCACAGCCTTCTCTTCTGCAAAATGGCTATGAGAACTCCTTCCCTACTTAGTGCTCAATGTGCTTTTTGTTGATGGTGTTTATCATGGTTATTCTCCATAATGATCAGAATTATAAATTCTGTATTTCTAACAAGGCAGTAATATCTCTGAAGGGAGGATATATGTTCCTTCCCACTTAGTTCTACTTTAGTATATTAGTGACTTCACGCTACTTTCACATGAATGAATAAATGGTGTGTAAGGATCTCCAATTCTATCACATGATCAACACACTTGATGCTGATTATGGTTGATCCTCATTATTTGTGAGTTCCATATTTCTAAACTTATCTACTTACTAACATCTGTTGGTGGCACTAAATCAATACTTTGAGAAACATGTAAAGCTGAAAACTCTTCCTTTGAAAAGGTGTGTGTGTGTGTGTGTGTGTGTGTGTGTGTGTGTGTGTGTATGTGTATATTATGTGCTGTCTCTTACATATTTGTACCATGTGTTGCCTGCTGCCTGTGGAATCCAGAAGGCAGCTTTGGATCCTCTGGAACTGGAGTTACAGATGGTTGTGAGTCTCCACGTAGGTTCTTAGAACCTAACCCATGTCCTCAGGGAGAGCAGCCAATGCTCTTAACCACCCAGCCATCTCTTCAGCCCTATTTCATATTTATTATTAGCTGAGTGAAGGTGTGTGCATATCTACTATTCTAACACTTAGAAGATGGAAGCAGGAAGATCAGGAGTTCAAGGTCATAGATAGCTACATAACAAGTTCAAGGCCAGACTAGACCACGTGAAACTATCTCAAAACAATGAGAAAGTTAACTCGGGGAACAATAATTGCACTTTTTATATGTGAAATATAAAATAATCTAACTCAAAGAAGCAGAAAGTAAAATGGTAGTTATCATAGGCCAGGTGTAGAGAGACTGTGGAGATGGAGAGATATAGAGTCAATATATAAATAGATTTATAAAGAATATGATTAAACCAGAGGAATGGGGTTTTGTGTTTTCTTTTCTTTTCTTTTCTTTTCTTTTCTTTCTTTCCTTCTTTCTTTCTTTCTTTCTTTCCTTCTTTCTTTCTTTCTTTCTTTTTTTTTCTTTTTTCTTTTTTTTTGGTTTTTCTGTGTAGCACTGGCTGTCCTGGAACTCACTCTGTAGACCAGGCTGGCCTCGAACTCAGAAATCCACCTGCCTCTGCCTCCCAAGTGCTGGGATTAAAGGCGTGCACTATCACTGCCCAGCGTTATATTTCCTTTTTTAAAGAAATGTTGCATAGCATGGTAGACATAATAAATAATAATGTATTTGACATTTCAAAAATGTTAGGAAGGAAAATTAAAATATTAGTACCACAAAAATTTTTGGGAGCTAGGTATGTGCTGCAGAGATAGCATACTTGTCTAGCAGATGTGAGGCCTCGGGTTCCCAGCACCACAATAAATGAATTAATATATAAACAAACAAACAAACAAACAGGTATTTGAGGTCATGGATATGTTAATTAGACTTTTAAATTATTTTACACTGTGTCAATTAATCAGACCATCACTTTGTACCTATAAATACAACCATAATTTTTCAATTTACAATTAAAAATAAATTACAAAGAGTAAAAGTATAAAGTGTTGTGTGTCCATCAACTGGACTCTAAGTTTCCTGTACTTGGGAAACAAGATTTTACCCTCTATTCCCATCTGACCCACCAGAGCATATTTGCCAAGTGGTTTGCTACAGGAGAGTATGTTTAGCACTTGCTGAAGTTTGTTTCTTAAATTTCCTACAGGCTCACGTGTTGGTCCCAAGTGTGGCCCTGTTGGGAAGAGGAGTGGGACCTAGTGAGAGGTTTTTAAGTCGTGAGGGAAGGATGTACTTAAAAAGGTTGGCTGGAGCCCAGTCTCTTGTTCTTTCTCTGCTTTGCTTCTTAGAAAGGAGGTGAGCAGCTTGGCTGCACCCCAGGCTTACTGCCATGATACACTTCCTCAACACAGACCCAAAACATGAAAACCAATTGGCCACAGACATCAAGGGCTGCAAGTTAAATGGGAGACTCCTCTTTGTAGTTGACTGTCTCAGATGTTAGTTATAGTAACAGAAAAATTGATGAATATAGCCCAGTAGTATTTAAAAGAAAATTATAATACTTGCAGTAAATGATCTGAAAATGGGCTAAAAACAATTACACTTGCATTAGCATCAAGAATAATGAATTACTTAAGAATATATTTAACAGAGGAAGTCTAAGGCTCACATTCTGAAAACTATAAAATACCATTGAAGGCAATTAGAGAAGACCTAAATAAATATGAGACAGCCCACCCTGGGTTTGAGAGATGGACCCAGTGGTTAAGAGTGGCTGTTCTTACAGAAGACCTGGGTTCAATTCCCAACATTACAAATTCCAGGCAATCTGAGGCTTTCTTCTATCCTTTAAGGGCATTGTATGTGTGTGATGCATGGCATACATGTAAGCACATAAGATTTCTAAAAGAAAAATTAATAAATAAATCATTTTTAAAGCCCATGTTCATCACAATACTTCCTAAACTGACAGACACATTCCTTTCAGACCTACTCTGGCGTCTTTGCAGAAACAGCAGTTGGAATTCAGAATTCACACCATAACCTAAAGGGTCCCACATAGTCAAAACAATCTTGAAAAGCTGGAACCAAGTTGTTTTCTCGTCAAATTTATGGTTGCATTGCCAGCTAACAGGGCTTGCTTAGTAGAGCTGTCTGGCTTGGAGTGCTGCATCAGTATTAGAGGTGAATTTGTCAACTTATAAAAGACAATTTTATATTTCTTGATATTAAAACTTAGTAATAAAAATAATCATGGGAGAGGCATTAGGACAGAAAAATCTTTACCCAAGGAAAGAATGGAGAGTATAAAAGTCAGCGCTTACATTTCCCATTCATCGATTTCTGACACAAGTGTCATGACACTCTAATGGGGAATTTAATAGTCTTTTGAAGTAGTCCTTGGATCATTGGATAGATGCATATAAGAGAATTAAGCCAGAGTTCTACCTCACATTTCATGTAAAAAATTAACTCAAATGGTTCAAAGACAAATGCCCCCATTAAAAACAGCAAAGGATTAAAACTTAGTAATTGGAAATGTAGTATAGACTCCCCCACACATACGCAAGCAGTTGTAATACAGATAGCTAATGAACTCACAAAAAGTGAGTCTTTCAAGGGTCTGCAAACCAAGACTGCAAGGGGCTGGGGAGATGGCTCAGTCAGAAAGTACCTATCATGCAAGCATAAGAACCTGAGTTCAAATCCCCATCACTCATATAACACACAAGGTGTGGTGGTACACCCTGTAACCCCAGAGATGGATTAACAGATCCTTAGACTTTCTGGCCACACAGTCTAGACATGTAACTCAATGAGATTACCTGTTTCAAAAACAAGGCAGAGAATGACCAAGGAAGACACCTGGCATTGACCTCTGGCTTCTACATGCATCCACACACATGTGTATACACATGAACATGTATGGACACAAACAGCACAGTGGACTACTACTTCACATCTGTTAGGGAGGTTGTGGTAACAATAAGAAAAGTGAGCTAATAGCAAATGTGATGAGGATTTGGAGTGGTTAGACCTCCTGTACATTGCTGATGGGACTATTAAGCCATGTAGCTCTTTGGAAAAGCAGTCTCACCGCTCCTTAACCATTCAGCTTACCATATGATCCAGCTGTTCCACTTTCCACCCAGGAGGAAAGAAGCCGTGAGTCTACCTAAAAGCTCAGTCTGAATATTCATGGCAGCTGAAAGTGGAAGCAACCTACATCAGCCAGTTAGAGACACTGAAATAAAATATTATTTGGCAATAAAAAAGTGAAGTGTTGACACATGTCACAATACAGACTTCTGGAAACACGTGAATTCCATGTGCTGTATGATTCTGTTTATATGGATTGTTTAAAGTAGAGAAATGTATACTGAAAGACCACTTCTGTGGCTGCTGGGCATGAGTGATGTTGAGGAGAAATGGGAAGTGACTGCTAACAGACACAGGTTTCCTCTCAGGATGATGACTGGACAGGTCTGTGAGTATACTAGAAACCACCGAATTTTGTGTATACTTTAAATAGGTGAATCATGCAGTATGTGAAATACATCTCAATAAAGCATTTTAAATCCTTATAATACAGTTCCTGCCCTCAGGGGCCCTCCTCAGTAGCTGGAATTTTATTGTTATTGTTCTTCATTTTTAATGGCTGCTCCATTTTGAAAATGTATTTATTTTTCCATCAGTCACCATAGTTCAGGGCTTTGTTGGGCTTAGGGTGAAAGTTGTAGGAAAAACGTAAGAGCAGATAAAACAAGACAGAGAATGTGAGAGGGAAACTGAAGCAGGTCTGTCTTGAGACGGCTCTGGGAAGTACTTTTCATTCCTGGGTGGTGGATCTTCAAGGACCCAAATGCAAATGTTCTCATTGATTTCTGGTTATGGTGGTATCTGGGATTGAGTATTCCTTCTCTGGATCCACTGACATTAAATGGGTGAATCTCTGACCTTCTAACTGAAGGTTTTGGTAGGCTCAAGGTGGAAGGAGTGCTGTAGAGAACTTGCTTCCATCTGGATTGTAGAAAAGAGGCCAAGGGCTGGGGAGAGGTTCCAGAAGGCTGGGTGAACGCTAGAATCAGCACCTCCCTCTGTGTACTTAGGGAAGGAATTTAACCCCCATTCTGTTGATTTTTATCCGAATCCTGGCCTGTTGCAACCCTTGGTTCTGAACAGCCAGGCTGACAGGATCCTTTCTTGACAGAACAGATAGATATGCAAGAAGCAGAGATCTCTCAAAAAAAATGAAATAATGTGAGAGAAGAATTATCTCTGGGGCTCCTGAGATGGCTCAGTAAGTAATGGTGCCTGCTGCCCAGCCTGATACCCCAGTTTCAAATCCCCAGAACCCACATGGTGGAAGGAGACACCATAATATGTGTGCCCATAGATACACACTAAGTTTAATTTTTAAAGAATGGCTTAGCTCTGGTCATTTGGAAACTCTTAGTCTGATAAGCAAGCAACTCTCTGGAGTGGGAACTAAGAGGCTGACTTGTGGCAGAGAGACTCTTATTTCAAAAAATGTTCTCAGCTGAGAATTTGCAGAGCTGGATTCTAAAGTAGGTCCTGAATGCTTTTTGCAAGGAGAAGAAATTCCAGCCATGATGAGGGTGCACAGATGTGGCTGAGGAGGTCATCCTACCCATAAATGCAGGGCTTTAGTTGCAGGAGCATATTCTGCCCTGTGCTGGTCATGTGGCCTTTGCCTACACATTTAGAGTGATTTGGTGTTACTGGCTGAAGCCCATCTCATGGCCAACTGATGAGGCAAGCATGCAGAATATGAATGAAGGAACACTTGGTGTCTTTCTGGTCCATCTGGAGAATTCCATGGGCCCATGGGGAGAGTCAGTGTGAGAGTGAGTTAGGAGCCTTTGCTGCCTTGTGGGTTGCCTGTACCCGAGCAGATCCATGTTCTGCTCTCTGGCCAGCTCTACTTTCTGCCCTTCTTATCCCAACTTGCTTAATTGATACCTTGGCCAATGGTGTGTCATTAACAATGCTTGAATAATAGCTGGACTGGCTGATTTCAAAATGGCAGAGGTGATTAATATGTAAGAAATCCAGTGGGGGCAGGGAATATGGAAAGAGATGTGTCAGGGAATGGAGTGCGAGGAGGCTTCCTTCTGCAGCCCCTCGCTGCCCATCCATCACCATCAAGCAGAAGGATGGGCTTGGGAGTAGGAGTCTAACTCCCAGCCCTTGGTTTGCTGATCCCCTCCAGTTTCCCTCCCCTGCCTCCCCCAGCAGCACACGTTCTGACACCTACAAGCTCGTTACATGATGATGACCTATATTTTTATCTTTTTTATGAGCATCAAACACACATCGTCTTGCAAGCACATGTGTTTTTCTCCTATTGACGTGTGAGTGCCTTTGATGGTAATTTATTGTAGGGTTGAGCAGCCAGGTCTTAATTGTACCCTAAAATTGCTTACCATTTTGGTGCCTCCAAACCATCCCAAAATGTATCTTTTTCCTACAGAAGGGTGTGGGGCCATCCCTTTGTTACTGCCTTCTACCAAGGAATGCGGAGATTAGAGAGAACAGCAGGGAGAGATTCTCCAGCTGGGTTTCAGGGACGCCTTGGTCCCCAGCTTCTAATTGCAGTTGGGCAGTATGAAAGTTTTGCTATACTCAGCAGAAACAAACTTCATTCTCCATGGGGTCAACATGGCTTTGCTAGTTGCTCGGAATGGTTGGTTGATGACTCTGGAGGACATTTCCACCGTGGCCGCCTGTATGGGTGAATCTAGCTGGCGTTACAAAGGAAACTGTTGTAATGCCAGCTAGGGAATCTGGCAGCTAACCCAAAGTGAGTTATACATCTTAAGTTATTCTGTAACAGCTACCACTTCCACAGCTGACCACTCCCTTCCCTGGCTTAAGCTGGATTCAACAACCCTGTACAGTATCCTGGGGGCAACAGAGGAAGAGGAAGACAAGGAATAGAGCCCAGAGAATACAAGCAGAGTTTAGTCCTAACTATAATTTGACTTTGGGCCTAATAGCCTCCTTTGCTCTACCTCCCTTGTCCCTCACTCGTATGACAGACAGCATCATACTCTAGGAGACTCATAATCATTAGGGAAGGATGAGTCAAGGTTCCAGAACAACTAGAAATGTAAGCCATGTCTCATGAAAATATAAGGGGGAAATGGAGGCTGACACAAATCCTTGTCTCTTTATAAGGAAGCAAGAAAGGATCTGGTGTTGGAGCTGGCCTTCTGCTGGAGTCCAGTCTACCCATGGACCAGTCCTTGTTAGCTTTTCTTGCAGGCTCTCTCATCTATGCTCATCTATCCAGTCTCTCACACTCATCACATGTGCCTGCTCATACTTGTCTCCACACATTCATTCAGGCTGCTGCTTCCCTCTTCCCCAAACCCAGGCATGGCTTCTAGGTCCTCCCTATTATGCCTGTCCATTTCCTCCTGGTGTTCATGATCCACGAACTTCTACCAGACAAGTCTTACGTGGCTTGAAGGACTCCATCCTTCCAGAGTTCATGTGCTTGTCTCTGAGTCTCATCACCTTCCCCAATGTCTCTGAAGAGACTTTGCACAGCCAGGAACCTTTACAATGAGTACAAAGCTAGCACTATTACCTATGAATGATTTAAAAAAAATCTCTTCTGCTAATTGTCTTCTCAAGAGATACTTTGCAGTTTCTTTGGTCCCTCATTTTTATAACCATGGCAGTAAAGTTGTAGACGTGTGGATGGAATTCATAAAAAGAATGGCTCCATGATCAATTTAACATGAAATACCATTTTCCTTGGGACAACAGCAAGACTACAGGCTCTCAGACTTCCTAAAATCAGTTATCTGGAGACTTCCAAGAAGTAAAATGCATCTGTTTCAATTATCTGGTTCTCCAGTACAAAGAGTAAAATTCAAATGCCCAGGACCCCCCATCCTGACAGGATCTTTATTTACACCTACAACTCCTTATATAATCCAGACTATGACCTTGTAAGTCTGCTCTGAGGTTCTTAAACTGCTATCCTCTTTTGCCTCAGACCTTAGCAATGTTGGTTTTTTTTTTTTTTTTTTCTGTCGTGACTGCTGTTCTTCTCTATCAATGTATTAAAGTTTGATTGCTTTAGTCTGGTTGGAAATCTTACTCCAAACTGCATCCCAGAAAACTGGTGATAATTTCTTTTTTGTCCTTCTCCCTAACTTCAGTGCTGCATTATTTGAACTTTTGGTTACAACACTTTTTTTATTGAAGTACTTATATATGTGTTTGTATTTTTTACTAGTTTGTAAGATTTAGAGGGGTGAAGATTATGCGTTTCTGAACTGTGTATTCCTGTGCTCAGCATGCTACCCTGCATAGTAGGTATACAAAATACACAGATGAACTAGGAACCAAACTCTTCACTCTGTCTACACTTGGTTTTCCTCATGGTTTTGCTCTGT
Organism: Montemys delectorum; assembly: GCA_019843815.1. NCBI lineage: Eukaryota > Metazoa > Chordata > Mammalia > Rodentia > Muridae > Montemys > Montemys delectorum. Next base: position 11,316 of record JADRCD010229931.1, on the reverse strand, counting down.
ACAAGTCAGGCCTGAGTCATCTCCATTTCTGTATGTGATAAGACAAGAGCATCTAAAACAGTAGTATTGGGCAGATTCTAAGTTTGATTTGATGAGTTTTGAGAACAGATTCTAATAGAGCTCTCCTTGGAAAGTTTCTGAACTGGGTTGAGATATAGTGTTCCTACTTGGCAAAGGAATTGAAGGGTGTGTATACGGGTCCACATGGAGAGAAAGCAGGGCCAGCATAGGTATTTGAGGATAGGAAGGCTAATAGCTCAGAACAGAGTTTTGTATGTCAGCAAAAAGAGCCACACACCTGCTTAAATGCGCCCATTTCACTCTTGGCACAGATCTTGCTTCTGGATGCTTCAATAATGTCACTGGCAGCAGTTTTCCTGCTGGAGTACTTAAGGAAAGGTTGCCTGCTATACTTCCTCTGGCGGTTGGCGGTTGGGAGAGTGGTCTCTGTTATGCATGTCCTGTGTATGCAAGAAAAGACAAACTCAAACCTCCTGGGCATCCTGTTAGTTCTTCCTGTCAGCTGCTTGCTGCCACCATATCAGTTCGGACCTCCAAAAAAGCCTTTTATTCTGAGATAAGCTATTACGTTGTTCCCTCTTGTCCGTAATTACCTGAATCCATTCCTGATGGTTGACATATTCAGTTCTACTTCTCTGCTCTCAATCCTGTAGCTTTCAACATGTCAGACTCTGAGGTATTATCTCCTCTTCTACTTCCAGGAAGTCTTTCCTGATGGCATCTAGAAATGCCCCAAACCTGCATCCTGCCTAGCTCTGATCCTTTGTGTTTATCTGTCCTGCTTCCTACCACACAGGGACTTCCTCACATGGATATCACTTTTCCTAGATGTTTCTTCTATCTCCCTCTGGCTTCCAGTGGCTTTCCTCTTGCTTAGAGAGTCAACCCACCTTAGCAAGTAAAGAGAAATTCTGATCTCATGTTCTCTCTCTCTCTCTCTCTCTCTCTCTCTCTCTCTCTCTCTCTCTCTCTCTCTCTCTCTCTCTCTCTCTCTCCCTCTCCCCTCAGTTTCGGCATTTCTCCCCTGGATGATTATGTAAAAAGTAGAGGAGTCCTCTGGAGCACAAAGTTGGGGTTTCTCCCCTCTGTTAGTCATTTTTATCTTAGCTAAGACTCAAGATCTGAAAGGAAAAGTTTAAAAATGGTCCCAGTGGGAATTATTTTCAATTGGTAGAAGAGCTTAATGTCTATTCTGGGGTACCCTCTCATAGCTGGAAGTGAAGCTATAAATAAAATAATTCCAGGACTGGTGAAGTTTTATTCTCTTCTTTTTTGAAGAAAACTAACATTTTGAGGACTCTATGACTAAAGTGCTTCACAAACATAAAGTAAAGAACAGAGATCAATTGTATAAGCCTGGTTTAGCCTTTTCTGAACTATTGCTTAAATGGCAATTGAATTATTTGTCCTAATGGACTTGATGCTTCATCTCTCATGATTCTATTGGGAATTGTAAAGTGTCCTACTAAAAAAATTAGCCTGCCTAGCTACCTGTTTTTGGTACCCTTCTGTATTTTCTGTATAACAAAAAATGAAGAACCCTTCACATTGGTGTCTGTCCGATGAGTTTGCATCCTTGGAGTAAGTGTTGAGGAGGAGGAACCATCTAGGAACGGCCCCTGGAATTTCCCAGCACACTCCTGAGTAGTCTCTGACTACAGGAAAGAAAGGTTCTTCCTTACCTCCCTTTAATTATATTTCCACCTTGGACATTTATCTAGAATAAGGAAATGTTATAGTATGCCTGGCTCTTTCCTTTGGCATATTTAGATATAAAAGACAGATTTTTTTTTGTTTGTTTGTTTGTTTTTCAAGACAGGGTTTCTCTGAATAGCCCTGGCTGTCCTGGAACTCACTCCATCGACCAGGCTGGCCTCAAACTCAGAAATCCACCTGCCTCTGCCTCCCAAGTGCTGGGATTAAAGGTGTGCGCCACTACCGCCTGGCTGACAGATTTCTAAGAAAGAATTTCATATTGTAGTAAAAGAAGGGATAGGATCCTCACAGAACTCTCGGACAGATTATTGAGACAATTAAAGGAAATTGTGTGGTTCTTCCCCTTCTCTGAAGCTAGAGGGATGAGGTGGTTGCCATTGTCTTTGTTGTTGGGAAGATTCTCGCATGTCTGACTTCAAGCTCAGGACTCAATCATTTCAGAATGGGACATAGAAAAAGAAAAGTAGGGTAAAATGAGCCCATCTCTTCAGATATCTCCTTCCAGTGGTCATCATTCCTTTGATATCAGCTCATATTGTGAATAGCCTTTGTTCCTACTTCACATTAGTGGAGCAACTTAGGAAATAACCAAAGTCCCCCAAACCTTAAATCTCCCTTTTTCAAAACCTAAGGAGGTGGACAGATGGCTCAGTGCATAAAGCGCTTGCTGTGTAACACTAACAACCTGAATCTAGCCCCCAGAACTCACATAAAAATGAAAAAAGACTTCTATACATGCACTTCATGCACATGTACACACATACACACTGATGATGATGATAAATATTGTTTAATAGCTGAGAAGAACAGCTTCTGGTGTAGTGTATGCCTTTAATACCAGTACTCAGGAGGTAGAGGCAGGCAGAGTTCTGTAAGTTTGAGGCTAGCCTAGTCTACATAGTGAGGCCCTGTCTCCAAAAAAGAATGGCACCAGGGTCAGTAAGATGGCTCAGAAGAGATAAAGGCGCTTACCACAAAGCCTGAGTTCAATCCTTGAGACTCAAATGGTAGAAAAATAGAAGAGACTCCCACAAGTTGTCCTCCTCCATATGTGCACCCATATGCATACACACGTAAATGTACATAAAATGAATTAAATATATTTTATGTTATAAGAAATACAGAGTCAGAAAGCCTTGGAGACAGACATAGCTGGTATGTGTGTGTGTGTGTGTGTGTGTGTGTGTGTGTGTGTGTGTGTGACTGTGTGACTGTGTGACTGTGTGACTGTGTGTAACTGTGTATATGTGTGACAGAGGGGGGGCACTTTATGCTGGTGTCCAAAGGTGAAATAAATGCATATTATTTCACATTTTTCTTCACTGCATAAATTATATTTTTGAACCTATACAATGTTTTTCTTTGTTTGTTTGTTTTTGAGACAAGGTTTCTCTATGTAGCCCTGGAGGTCCTAGAACTAACTCTGTAGACCAGGCTGGCCCCTAACTTATAGAGACCCTCCTGCTTCTGCCTCCCACGTGCTGAGATTAAAGGCACAGCCCACCACGCCCAGCTTGAATCAGTTCAATGTAAAGCTATACATGAGGCTCATGTTTATCTTTTACATCATGACAACTCACATAGAACTGGGCACATGGTAGACACTCAGAAAATCAGTTGTGTCTTGGTTTGCAGAATGAGAAGTACTCCCTACTTAGCTATTAAGAGGATGCTGTGCTGTGGAGATGAACCACAAAGCCTGGCAGCCCTTGGTAAATTCCTTGTTGACCACTTAGCCTCTCCCTGTCTCTGAAAGTATCTCATTAGAGTACCTGGGACACAGTCCAGGGAGTAATGCAGGGCTGTGGATGGGAGGAGGTGGGTCATGGCTATCGAGACAGATACTCTTATTCCAGTTGCTATGTCCTGGATACAGCAGTGTTCTCAGCCTACTAACTTACAGGACACAGTTGGGGGTGGGGAGCATGAGTCAAAGAGGAATGTGCAAGGAATTCCCTGGCAGTTTGGAATTGGGAACTTTACTCTGGGGACAAGGTAGTTCTTCATGTTTATCTTTGATGGCATCTGCAAGGCCTGGGAATAATTTCATAAAGAAGGTAGGCTGGTCATTTCTGAATCCCCAGGATGTTGGCAGGAAAATAATTTGAAAAGATTTCAATGGGAAAAAAAAAAAAAAAAAACAATTCACCCCTCAAGAAAGAATCATGGAGTAATCCACGTGAAGGAGGTCTGACAAATCTTGAAAACACTTCTGCCTCTGTCTGGATACATAAAAATCTGTCCCTATAGAAGACCTCTTGAAAGTGAGAATATTGTGCTCTCAAGTTCAGCCCAACCTGCTCTGCAACATGGAGGCCGTGACTCGAGCAGTGGACATATGTGGAAAATTCTCCACCCCTCTGGCTGGAATGAGGGGAGACAACAACTTGTCAGCTCCACCTTCCTGAGATTCTGCCTCTGCGTACAGTGGGGGTGGGGAAGCTGGTGGCAGCTGTGAAGAGTCCTTCATTCCTGGAGCCTACCTGAGAGGGTACCTATGACTCTTGTAAATGTGATGACATCGGCAATGACAGACTCTCCAGTCGCCTGGTAGTCTGTAATTGAAGCCAGGAATTCAGCACACGCTCAGACACACCCAGCCTCTACCGTGGTTCCCAGAAGTGAGTTTTTGGACAGCTACTAGGCTGGGAGGACCCTCACTTAACCAATCCTCCCTCACAAGCTCGAGGCCGTTGAGCTGAATTCTGGATCCTCAAACCTAGACATCTTTTTTCTTTTCTTTTAAATCCCTGTCTCTATTTCTATTACCAGTGCTGTCTACACTATTCCTTCTAGTTACTTCCAGGGCTAACCTCCTCAGTAAACCATATCTAGCCTCTTTGGTGTCATAGCCAATCCTTTCTGGTTTAACTGAAATCTCTTCTTGTTATAACCAGGGTCTAAAATTAATCAAGCCAGAAAACTTCTGCACTACTTGGAACCCCTAGGCAAACAGGTTGGAGCATTTCTTGCTGTTCTCAACCCTCTCTATAATGAGATGCTTTGTTTCCATGAATCGGCCTTGATCCAGACTTCCAGACTCTATGACAGGACACTTCATCCCTCCCTCTGCCTCCAGGCAGTACTGAACTTAACTCATCCCAGACTGAAGGGTGTCTCCTTTAGACCTTGTTTCAAGGTGTTCTGAGTTCTCAGCTTCTTTCAGTTAAGAGTGCTCACATGATTAACATCACTGTCTAACCTCATCTTAATTTCCTATAGGATTTCCAGTCTATTTCTCCTCACTGTGGAAAGGAAAATCCACATGACTCTTACACATCCCAGCCAAATGTGTCTCTTTGCCCTTACAGTTCTTCTCGGACATTAGTTTGGTTCTACAGATTCTTGCTGCCTGACATGTGCCACCTTTCCTTGGGCATCACTAGCCTGGGCTCTACCATCCATATCATCAACATTATTAACATCCCTTCCCCAACACATCTCCTTGCTTTGCAGGGAGACTTCAAATCCCAGCCTTCTCCATCTCAGCTGCCCTTCCTCTTTATCCATTCTACCATCTACTACTTCAAAACCCTGCCCCATTGTCCCTTTAGAGACTGGATTTCTTAACCCTCTTTTCCCTTTACATCCCCAGTCTTTCCAAATTCCTCCAGCAAAAGTGGAAAGAAGTTTATTTAGTTTGCTCTGTCCTGCCTCACTGCCTCCAAATATGAAGTGTGAGCCAGAAAATCCCCAGACGGATATACAGGGAAGCAACCATATAGTACAGTGAGATGTGTAAGAACTACAAGTCCCCAAGCTGAGGGTTCTAGGATAAGCTAGTGACCTTGGGCCATCTATGACTTCTCTGCTCTTCCATTCTGATTATATGTGCAAATATTGAATGAGATCACCTATAAGAACTCTCCCATAAAAAAAAACATTATGAATTTGTGTTTTCCTATTTTTCTTGGCCTCTTCCAACAGCACAGGCAGAACTTTACAATCAGGGAAGTCACAGACTTGGAGAAGAGTGAGCCAAAGACATACTTGACATGGAAACATTCCATTTTAATATGTGGGTAGAGCCATCCTAATGTGGAGGAATGTATAGGGAAGAGGGAAAAGGGCTCCCACACCTCCCGATGCACTTGAAATCCCACAGAAAAATGCTATCATGGGTTGAAGGGTGGGAAGGTGACTCCAGCAGAAGCCTGAGACCTAGTGTCCTGTGCACAGCTGCCTTCAGGAGCAGCCCAGGGATAGCTCTTGTTCTACCATGGAAAGGCTGGCCCATGCTGGTATAAGTTACCGAAGAAAGTCCTTCAGTAAGTTTTTACTCAATTTTTTTCCCTAGAAATTTCCAGACCTCATGTAAGAAGAATAGAAAAATTTCCATGAGGGACCAGAAAGTCTCTACTTTCTAAACAGAACTTACGTTTCTTCTACAATATATTGGTCATATACTTTATAGCAATCATCGTAAAATAAAAAGCCACAAGAGCAGTAATTTATAAGGTTGTTTGGGTGTCTGTGTATTTGTATGTGTATGTGTGTATGTATGTATGTGTTTGTATGTGTGTGCCTGTGTTTCTCTGCGTGTATGTGTGTGGCCTATTTGTATGCTTGTGTGTGTCTGTGTTTGTGTCTGTGTCTGTGTATGTCTGTGTGTGTGAAATATGACCACCACTGTGAACTAGAAAAGAATAAGAAACATTGACTGACTGGACCACTTACCCTGAACAGGGACAGAAGTGCTTTATTCTAAGCAGCTGAATAACTTATGGATTGTTAAGGGTTTGGAGGGAGGGGTAAGTCCCTAAAGAGTTAGAGGAGAGAGAAGAAAAGACTAATGTTAAACACTTCCTTCTTTTTTTTTTTTTTTTTCTGAATCTGAAAACAAATCTAGAATCTTTATTACTTTTCTTTAAACAATTGCCAGGACCAGAATCAAAGATAAATAGAAGGCACAGTTTTGCTTGGTTTTGTTAAACACTTCCTTTTTAATTTCTTTTCACATTTACTTGTGTGTGTGTGTGTGGTTTGTCCATGTGTGACATCACACATGTAGAGATCAAAGGACAATGGACAGGAGTCAGTTCTTTCCTTCTGCAGTGTGGGCTCTGGGGATTGAATTCTGACCACCGGGTCTGCCAACAAGAGTCTTTACTACTGGATGGTGGTGCCGTACGTCTTTAAACCCAGTACTCTGGAGGGCCAGGCTGGTCTACAGAGTAAGATCAGGACAGTCAGGGCTACAGAAAAACCCTGTCTTGAAAAAAAACTTTACCCTCTGAGCCACCTCCTGGGCTGTGAAATATTTTTTGTTTACTGAGTATGCTTAAATATCAGGTGAAAATTTATCTTTCCCAAATAAATTCTCAGAAAAGAGGAGGTTGATTTATATTTGAACCCTTATAAATTGCCATATCATGGAATTTTTTGATAATACATTAACCTGGAAGCCCAAAAACTCTCCTTCCATAACAATAAAAACCCATGATCATCACTAGATTTCGTTACTTATAAGGCTGTATATAAACAGATTGTATTATAAAACAGATGGATGGAATCTGGTTGGTTTTCATTTTTTTACAGACTAGGTTATTCAAATCAACTTTCTTGCTGAAAACACCTAAAAATGCTAGATAAAATATTTAAAAGATCTTAAAAGCATCTAAGCTGACAAGATGTTATACAAGCTAATGGAAAGTAAAAACTCTAAGTAGTAAGTGGGGCAAAATGACTACTTTTAACCAGAAGGTATTTGCTGATAGAAGCAAACTCAGACTTTAATTCTGAGGCCTGGACTCAGGAGCCACAGCTCAGGATTGGCCAGAATTGAGACCCCCGATGGGAGACTTCATTCCTAATGAAACTAAAAACCAAAGGGTCCACCCTTAGGTGGCTCCTCCCCAAGTGACTGTAAGAAAAATTCCTGGGCACTAAGCAGAGCAAGTCAGAGCTGCAGCCCAAATTTACATTAAATAAGAATCCAAAGAAAACCTCCAGCCTTGAATTACGTTTTAAATGATTCTAAACTTGCACTCCCATAGGTACCCAGAAAAGGCTGGCAAATCTTCCTTCATTGAAAATACCTTCATCTTGAGCCTCAAAATTGGCACAAGTAATTCTTCAAAGATATCCAGTGGGCACATATGTAGAGAGGGGATTGTGATCGGCACTCTTGAAAAATCAAAGGTGGCAAAAACAGGTTCATGAAGGCTTCAGAGATTGGAATCACTAGGAACACATTAAAAACCAAGCTTGAAAAGACTGTCAGGAAATTTAAAAGATGACCTAATGGATTCGAAACAGAATGAGTAAAGGGCATGCAACAACAGATTTGGTCCAGTTGAAGAGAGAATTAGTAAAATAGAAGATGGGTCAGAAGAAATCCAGAATATAGCACAGAGAGTCAAAGGTATGAAAATGTAGAAGGGTGTTGAGAGATGTGGAAGCTAGAATAAAAAGATCCACTGAACAAAAGGATAAAAAAGGGCAATAATTGAAGAAAATAATGATTGAGAATTTTCTAGAACTAGGAATCTTAATGAATCCCAAGCAAAACCAACAAAAAGAAGCCAGTGCTGTAGCACATGCCTGTAACGTGAGGGGCTGGGCACAAGGAGCACTTTGGACAAGGATCTTACACAGCTACATTATGAGATTCCCATCTCACAAGACAGAAATTCATGCCCAGTGTGTGTTAGTGAAAAGGCAGAGGGTTAAAAGTATGAGGAGAAGAAAACAAAGAAAGAGATTTATATTTCAGGTCATAAAAAAGCATCTTATATGGATTTTTTCTCTCTACCACAAAAAATTTAGAATATATATGTGTATATATATGTATATATGTATACACACACACACACACACACACACACACACATTCTAGAAGCGGTGTGGAACTGTTATTGCCCTGAAAGAAGAAACAATGCAGACTTTACAAAATCATCATCACTATTGCTCCGGAGACAATTTCCAAATGGCAGCAGAAAGAAGCATGCCAGCAAAAGCATGTTAGCCTTTCTAATTTGAGGAAACAGAAAAGGGAAGCTGAGGCAGTTAGGACTTACAGGCCATTGATAAGAGACAGCTGTGTAGAGAAAGAACTCCAGGAGCCTCTGGAGAGCCACAGTCAGGCCACACTAATCTATGCATAAATCAGGGAAAATTCCACAGTTCTGAACAAGGAATAATAGCCTGTGTGGATGAGCTGAATAACAATCAGAGTTTACACAGGACTGGAAAACATCCCAGTCCCATCCACTCAGAACAGTTATCAGTAAACACTTAGAGTAAACAGTAGGAGCCAAGAAGAGCACTATCTTAATACCACGCTAAGCTAGTCCAGACTTACCTTGAATAAAACTTAAAATCAAGAAAATAAAGCATAGGGTACAGCTGGTCTGAAGAACAGCTCAATGTCAGAGCTTGTGTTTGAAGTGTGTGAGACTTAGGGTTCAACTCCCAGTACTGCGCACGCACACACATACACACTCACACAATCAAGATTGTATTTCTAAAACAAACTGCTGTGTAGACCAGGTTAGCCTTGTACTCACAGTGATCCAGCTGCCTCTGTTTCTCAAGTACTGGGATTAAAGAAATGTTCAAACATATCCAGCTTTCAAACACTTATATAACAGTCACAAGGTCAGAACCCAATTCAAGGTTACCAGGCATGGAAAAAAAAAAAAAAAAAAAAAAAAAAAAGACAGCAAGTTGTGGCTCATGCAAGACCTAGAAAAAACAGACTGTGAAAAGCAAAGACCTTAAATCAGTAATTGAAAGTGTGTGAAGAATTCAAAGTCATCTAATAAAAAAATAAAATCTACATGTTTTGGTGGGGGAGGGAAAAAAAGAAATGACATAAGCATTAAAAATAAAAAAAGAATTAAAAGATGACAGGATGTAAAAACTAAGTACTTTAGAAAGGAGTTTTCTTAGCCGGAAAGCATAGTCTCTAAAATGGAACATTAGTTGAATTTTCTTACATGGTCTATTTGACAACACAGGAGAAAAGATCATTGAGTTTGAAAACACAAAAAGAAAATATACAGAGAAAAAATACTAAAACACACATAGAAAGACCCTCCATGCCAGCTGGTAACATCAAGAAGTTTATTATCTGTATAATGAGATAGAAAAAGATACCTGCTGGGCGGTGGTGATGCATGTCTTTGATCCCAGCACTCCGGAGGCAGAGACAGGCAGATCTCTGAGTTTGAGACCAGCCTGGTCTACAGAGTGAGTTCCAGGGTGAGTGAGTTCCAGGACAGCCAGAGCTACATAGAGAGACTCTGTCTTGAAAAAAAAAAGAAAAAAAGAAAAAGTAGAAGGAAGAGGAGGAGGAAGAAGAGGAGGAGGAGGAGGAAGAGAGAGAGAGAGAGAGAGAGAGAGAGAGAGAGAGATCAGACAATTCCCCTCCAATTTAATATAAACTATAAATCCACAAACTCAAGGATATCACCAACCTAACCCAAACCTGACTAAACATTATGATAATTTCACTAAGAGCACCACAATCAATCATTAAGATATCCAGAAGAGCCAGAGGAAACACTAAGTGTAAAAATAGTCTGAATCAAGGTAAAGCAGGAGACAAGAGAACAAAAATGTGAAAGGGTTAAAGAAAAATATATTTCAAACTAGGATGTGGCATCCAGTCGATGCAATACAGAATTTTTATCTAGACAAGCAGAATCTGAATAAAATTTGAGTGTTAAGGGAAGTTGTTTAGACTAAAGTATAAAAAAATACTACTTGGAGATCTGGACTTATGAGAGTTTGAGAATGGGGCTGGGAGATGACTTCCTTAATGCAGTGTTTGCCATGCAAACATGAAGGACTGAGTTCAAATCCCCAGAACCCAGTTAAAAAGTTTACACAGTGCATATGCCTGTAACCCCAGGGATGGGGAGGTAGAAGCAGGATGATCTCAGCTTACTGGCCAGTCTAACCAATTGATAACTTATAGGTTCAGTAAGGAATGCTGTCTTGGAAAAGGTAAAGAATCATCAAGGACGACACTGACCCCTTGTCTCCACAAACACTCACACACATTTACATACACATATGAACACACACACACAATGTACATACCTACCTTCATATAAAAGTGAGTTTCAGAAATGATACTTAAGTAGTAAATATTACAAGTCCTTTTTTAGTTTTAAAGGTTTATTTAGAATATAACTGACAGTTTAAAACAAAATGAATAACCATGTATTAAAGAATTTATAACACACAATAAGACGAATGACAGTACCACAAAAAACAGCAGTAAAATATTGCAAAGTACTTCCATTATGTGAGAGAGTATGTTGTTTGAATATAGACTTAGATAGTTAAAGATGTTGTTAATTTTTAACAGTGCTTGTTAGGAGCAACAGAGCAGCAACCAAATTAATGATGTAGGCAAAGTACAACTACAAATACAGTAATCAAAATCAAAATGAGATCTTAAAACTTAATCCAGAGAAGAAAGGAAAAGCAAAGAATACAAATAAACTTAGTATCAACTCTAATGATGATTACACTAAATATAAATGGCCTAAACATTCCAAATAAAAGCTAGAAATGGACAGGATTGAAAAGTGTATAGAGACACATACAGGTAGAAGTAAAAGGGTA
>JADRCD010229930.1:10906-25247 GCA_019843815.1 Montemys delectorum | reverse complement strand
CGCATACATTCCAAGCCTCCTAAAAATATAAAATTCTGGTCTTAAGCATTTAGGAAAACAAACAGATGCTCAGCCTGTACAATAAATATACGATAAAGGTCAGTGGTTTTTAAACCATGGTCTCTGAACCCCAATGTCGCTGAGGAATGACTAATGGGTCAAAGGTTTGCCAGAGATCACATAATGGGATAACATCACTATCTTACAAAGGAAGATATGGTTTTGTATTTGAGATTCTCAGTTGCTACTGACAAACTGGTAATATTTCTAGATTCGGCATATATAAACAGGAACTCTTTGAGATGCCTAATAATTCTTAAAGAATATAAAAATGTCCCAAGACCAAAAGGTTTAGTTGACTGCTAAAATTAACAATCCAATCTGGGAAAGTCAAACCTACCTGTCTCTAGTAGGAACCCCTCCTACAAATGGTCACTGGCTCCTTTCTCTCTGTGACAAAAATTCCTCCTGATTCTTTCCCTTGGTTATATAACAAATGGAAAAGGGGACCAGACCTTAGGCCCTATATTCTTCCTGATGCATTTATTCCCACGTTTTCAACGGTGTTAATGCCTCTCTGCAACTGAGCCCCTCTCGTTTTTCAGCCTTCCCTCTCTTGAGCCTAATACCCATTCCTCTGGGTTTTAATCAGTTGGCTTTTAATTAACTAAATGCCTACCATTACTCCCCTCAACTGAATACACCCGAAATAAATAAATAAATAAACCACCTAAAATCCATTCTTCTCTCTTAATTTTCCCTTTGTTGCTCCCCAGAATTTTCAGCCACCTGTTAACTATTAATATATGTTTGTTTCCAAATTATTACACCAGTACTTAAGTTCTCTCAATCCCTCGATTTCCTTCATGGTCCATTTTTCCCTCCTTGTTGAAAAATCCCTCAGAAAATCTCCTTTTGGCGTCTTCCTTTAATCCTGCTCCTAAACAAAGCTGCCTTTAGGAAATTAGCTATCAGCTTCTCCCTGCTACGCACGAACCAAACTTTCTAGGCCCAACTAACCACTCTTTTACAGCCCGCTCTCCCCATCTCCTATGGTTCGGAAAAAGAGTGGGACTTTAGATAGAGAAAGGGAAATCCAACAGTTCTGATCAAGAGGACCTGGTACCCGAGCTCTTTCAAAGCTGTAGTGCGAACATGGAATCGAGCAGGCGCAGCTGCCTAGTGAGGGCCGGGCAGCATGGAGCCATGCTCGCGCCCAGGACGGGCCTGGCTGGGAGGCTTGGCCACGCAAGGTCACCTTCGCGCGACAGGCCGCGCGCGGGGCGGGGCGGGAGACCAGTCCCCGGATCCCGATCCTCGAGAGCCCATTCCCTGATCCCTATTCCCGGCAACCGCGACCCCAGGGCCACCACTTACTCGTTGCGCAAAAGTCTCTCCTGGCGCCTCAACCTCTCCCGCAGCTCCGCCAAACTCTGCCGCCCCAAGTCCTCGGGAACTGGGGGCTCGAAGCCGCGGGGCAGCGAGCACATTGCGCACGGGCTGCGGCTGGCGCGGAGGGCAGGGCTCCCCAGCGGGGCCCACGGCGGGCGCAGGTTCCGCGGCCGGCGGCGACTCTGGAGCGCGAGCGGGAGTCGCCATTTTCCCGGAAGAGCACGGCTTCTGCGAGCCGAATGGAGCTTTATTGAAATGCCGGAAACGGACAGGGCCAGGAATGGGGGGCGCCCGAGGAAGCGCGCAGGGGCGGAAGTTACATCACCGCAAAAGCGTCTGGGTTTGGCGGGCTTTCTCTGGATGCGTCCCTTACTCTCCCGGCTTTTCGCCTGTGCTTTGAGAAAGTACAGGATACTCAAGTCAAAGACTTACTGATTCACTTCTAATAAGTAAAATGTGACGAAAGTAATAGAGTGTCACATCTAAGATTAAGCAATCAAAGTTTTGGACAAAAATTTTACAGGGATTCCCGAATGGACAATAATCACAGTAAAAAATAACGGGGTTATAATGATGGCTCAGTAGCTAAGAGTGCATACTGCTCTTGCAGAGGACCCAGAATTTGGGCACCAGCGCCCCTGTTGGGTAGCTCACAAATGCCTTTTAACTGCAGCTCCAGTGCACTTCACAAACTCTGGCTTCTCCAGACACCTATGCACAAGCACGCACACACAATTTAAATATACATCTCCAAAAAGTAACAAATGACCAATATAACTAGCTATAGTAAAATGCATATTAGAAACGCAATATAGTCAGGTGTGGTAGTGCATGTCTTTAAGTCTGGCAGTTGCAGAAGCAAGCTGACTCTTGAGTTCAAAGCTAGCCTGATCTACATAGTGAGTTCCAGGCCAGTCAAGGCTGCATAATGACTCTGTCTCAAACAAAACAAGATTTGAATATTTGAACAAATCAGGATATCAGGAATTAGAAAGATGGACCATGTCAACTGTTGGAGAAAACGAAGAGCAACTGAGATTCTTACAGACTGCTAATGGTAGTACAGAGGATGCAAAATAGTGCAACCCCTTTGGAAAATAGTTTGACAATTTCTAAATCAGGTTTTGCTGATATTTAGTGTTACTATCTTGAGGTTATCTATGCCACTGCCCCTTTTTATTGCTAGGTAGTATTGCATTGTGAGTTGTGTGTTTATGCTGAAGGATAATTGAGTTGTTTTCAGTTATTAATGATCACAAATCAAGGCACTGTCAACATTTTTATAGATGTTCATATCAACATAAACTCTCATTTCTCTTAAGAGCAAGCTTATTAGGCCTTATTACCAAAGGGAACAGAAAGGAAGAACAGCTCCACTCCGTTGCCTTCCACAGCCTGAGAAGTTCCCCTAATCTTGTAGGGATTTCAACCCAGGTCAAACCAGTGTTTGTAGCTTTGATGCTGAAAATATTCAGGACTAGCAAAATAGGAGTCTAATAGAAATATTTTCATATAGGCCTAACTAGGAATGTTCAGAGAAATAGAGATACTCAGATGGAACATATAACATACCCAGATGTGGGCATGGGATTCTCAAGGGAGAGTCACACTTCATTGTTTTTACAGTTATACTTGATGGATTTTGAAGCAATTGTCTTTGAAGCATTGCTAAGAAATCTAAGAGACCACAGCTTGCAGTTCTGGACTGCTGGGCTTCAAGAAGTCCATATATCAGAAATGAACTCATTCTGGACTATAACAGAATTTCTGGTGATTAGATAAAAGACAATATTCTTCAAGAACTAGTGAGATGGTTTTACCATCCCCAGAAGACGTCCTCCCTACAGCTGCTCTTCCTATTTATAATCCACATGATTTCTCCACTCCACACTTCTCTCATGCTCTCACTATGACCTATCTCTTGCTATTTCCATTATTCTCTTCCCCTATTGCATCCCTACCCCAACCATATCCAATCTGCTTTTTCTCTCTGTTCTGGACCCTTCAAGATGCCTCTGGATGTTTTCTTTCTTATTCACAATAAAAAAAAATCCCAAGCCTAATAACAGAGCAGTCATGTTGGTAGTTTCTTTACTGAGCTCCCTCACATACACTGACAAGATTATAAGGTAAAAATGTAGATCAGAGGGATACAGGAAGGTAGAACACCTTCACTGTAAACATAGTTAAGGACTTAAGCCTGGTTCACTGCTATTTTAACAGAAAGTCCTCTCTATGAAAGGAATCTCTGCCAGCATCCTTTGAAGCAGATGTGCTAGAGCTCTTGCTTCTCAGCTGGCAAGAGACTTCAACAAGACTCTGGGGTGAGGGGATCCTTTCCCTTCTTGTTTTGTTTTTTAGTTTTTTGGTTTTTGGTTTTTTTTTTTTTTTTTTTTTTTTTCTTTCAAAACAGGGTTTCTCTGTGTAGCCTTGGCTGTCCTGGAACTCACTCTGTAGACCAGGCTGGCCTCGAACTCAGAAATCCACCTGCCTCTGCCTCCCAAGTGCTGGGACTAAAGGCGTGCACCACCACCACCCAGCCACCCTTTCCCTTCTTGTGTCCCCATAGTTTTCCCCCTCTTTCTATCCTGCCTCATTATAGGGTAAATGAATGTTTAATTTCTTAAGAAGCCATAGGGTATGTGAATATTTAATTTATAAGAGGCCACCAAACTGTTTATACAGTGTCCCTATTGTTTTTCACTCCACAGGCACTGTCTGTGAGCGCCAGTTGTTCCAGCACTTCCTCACAGGTTAATTTTTGTTTCATTTTTCTTTAAAAATTTCAGCCACTGGCCCTTTTCCCAAGTGCTCTGGCTTAGACACGTGACTGACTTGACTTTTCTCACCAAAGTCTCCTCATACTGAACTGCTTAGACACACTTCAGAAATATCACAGACTTCACACTAAACATTTTTATGGTACTGTGATAATTAATAATGTCAATTTAACAGGTGCAACACAAGCTTCTGAGCATGTTTGTGAGGGAGTTTTTAGATTGGGTTAAATGAACTGGAAAGACCCATTTTAACTGTGAACAGCACCATTGCGTAGGCTGGGGTCTAGGGCTGAATAAAAAAGATAGAATGAGTTAAGTGCCAGCAGTCATCTCTCTCTTGATTGTAATACAATGTGAGTGACCTCCTCCTCCTCCTCCTGCTACACACATACATATCTCACCATGGAGAATATTCTCTCCAGGAACAGTGACATGATCCATGAAGACCGAGAGGATAGTAGGGTAGAAGATGGACTCAGAGTTCTCAAAGGTCATTAACAAGCATGAAGTAGGGCTGAAGAGATGGCTTAGTGGTTAAGAGCACTAACTGTTCTTTCAGAGGTCCCGAGTGCAATTCTCAGCAACCACATGGCTCACAAACATCTGTAATGGAATCCAATGCCCACTTCTAGTGTGTCTGAAGACAGTGTAGTCATAGACATAAAATAAATCTTTAAAAAAAAAAAAAAAAGCATGAAGCAAATTCAGTTTTCTTTCGTGACTGACTTGACTTTTCTCACCAAAGTCTCCTCATACTGAACTGCCAAACAAATCCAAACAGCAGCTATACCGAATGAAGAGCAGCAGCACCCCAGGGGCTTTTGAACAATAATGCCTGCTTTGCACACACCACTTCAACAGAGCTCCTTTGTCAGTCAGACCCCAAGTTGACAAGATCCTTCTGACTCCTCTATCTACACAGTCCACTCTTGTTCTCTTCCCTGTCACAGCCTCACAAACAATCAAAGGAGAGAGTAAGGGGGAGAGCAGAGAGTCAGAAGTGAAGTATGAAGAAAATGGGGAAGAAAGGAAATAATTGGGAAAGACAAAGGAATGACAGAACGAGCAAGGGCACTCAATTAGACCTTCCAGGGTCATCTCTAGTGAGAGAGCTAGAAGTCCCTGGTCTACTTATAGGGTGGGTAGAGAAGAAAGCAGGGAGGGGCAAGGAGTGAATGAAAACAGAATAAAAGGAGGAGGCCATGGCTACTCCTAAAGTATGGAGATTTTACTGCCAATATATGGGAGAAAACAGGCAGAAGGAAGAAGAGTCCAGGCTGAACATGACCAGCAGACTAAACCGGACCCTGAGAAGAGAGAAGGGGAGGGAAAGCAAAAGAGGAGCCACTAACCAAGAGAGGGGACCCAGGCCAAGAGACCAAGAGTGGCCAAATTGTTGAGTTACCTTGGAGTCAGGCTGAGGAAGGAATTCAGAAGCCCAGCTCAGAGTGGGAGAGGTTTAGGGGCGAGGCGAGAATGCTCAAACTAAACAAAGTTCAGCATTCCAGCCTTTTGTTGATGATGCCAGGAGATGTAATCTCTTCTAAAACGTCCTCCTGCTGAAACTGGAGTATCTGGAAGGCTGGGATGATGGTCAAAGGTCAGTAAGAGAAAGGAATGTTGCCTGTTTTGTTCTGTGGAACCTGGGGCTAGGGAAGTGCAGGCAGTTTTGGAACAGTCTAGGATGGAGGGTCTCAGGCTGGTAAGAAATTCCTTCAGAAGCATCTAGGGCTGGTGTGTTTGGAGAATTTTTCGGTCTTCAGTCAATTGGAAATCCACTGGGACAGATACAGACTAGGAACAGATAAAGTTAGGGAGGTTAGGGGAAATTTTAGGGCCATGCATTTGAAATTTCCAGGACTCCGGTCCTGATAGTTGGAAGAAGAGAGCTATCCCAGCCTCAGGAATAGGCAGATGGGAACCTTATGAGTAACTTATCTGGATCCCTTTGACCTGCAAGAGGTGGATCCACGTTGACTTCCTGAAGCTTACATAATTTTTTTTAAGTTTACAAAAAGAGATAAAAGTTTTAGATATCTTAGCATTACTACTGTTTGTAATCTGTACTGAAATCCACATTGTAGAAAAATAGACTCATGCCTTTGAGTCATAGTAATAACTTAAGTTATTACATAGTAATAACTCAATGATTCTGTTAGTCATAAAAGTATTAACACTCTTTCCAGAGGGCTGGATACATAGATTGCACAGATTTTTTTTTTTTTGCTTGTTTGTTTTTTGTTTTTTTTTTTGTTTGTTTGTTTGTTTTTATAACAGCCTACAGAGGGGAAATTTTCTGGAACATTTTTTTTAAAGATTTATTTATTTTATGTATATTGAGTACACCATTGCTGCCTTCAGACACACCAGAAGAGGGCGTCAGACCCCATTACAGATGACTTTTCAGCCACCATGTGGTTGTTGGGAATTGAACTCAGGACCTCTGGAAGAGGAGTCAGGGCTCTTAACTGCTAAGGCGTTTCTCTAGCCCTTCCTGAAACATTTTTAAGCCCGTTTTCAGAGTGAAGTCGGTAAGGCAAACTCTGCCTTTCTCAGCCGGAGACCCAGCAGCTCGAGAAAGTGAGGCTCGATTTTACATGTAAAAAGAACTGAGAAGGCGGCGGCGGCAGCCTTGGGGAAGGAGCCTGGTACTCTCGTTTATCGGACAAAGCTGCAGTTAGCCATCATAGGCCTAAGTAGGATAAATTACAGCAGGAAGAATAATCCAAATGGCTTATCTATCAACTAAAAATGGCAGAAACTGCTAACTGCACATGGGTGGCTACCCTAGACTCCTGTGGCCTTGATGGCTTCATTGGACAGCATAAAATCTTTTAACTGTTGCTCAAAATGGGCATCGGCTTTTGGCTGCCAGACCCAGAAGGTCTGAGACGTTTTTCTTTGGAGTAGGAATCTAAGAAAACTGACCTCGCTTTGACAAGGCAGAACACAAACAACAGTCACCCAACAGTGTCCACACTTTGGGCAGAGGCCTGGGGCCTGGCGAAAAGCCAGGCATGGAGCAGTTTTCCCAGGGGTTAGCATTACCACAATCCAGGTTGAGTCTGACAGACTAAATGGCTGACAGACTAAACCGGACCATAAAAGGGGCAATCGACCAAGAAAGGCAGCCTGGGCCGAGAGAGCAAGAGATCAGTGTAGCCAAAATGGCTGAGTCATAGAGGGCTCAGGCTGGGGGTGGGGAGGGGAGGGGAGGGGAGGGGAAAGCCCAGCCCCTGGGAGGAAGCGGTTTAAGGTAGGGGGCAGGGTGAGAAGTGCGGGGAGTGAGACTTGTCCTGGGTCTGGAATCTAACAAGGGGTAGGGGGTGGGTCTGGGTGTCCATTGTTTAGGGGTAACTAGGGAAATAAAGTGAGTTGAAGAATGTCATAATTGATAAAATATCTCTTCTGGCCAGCTATTTCTGAAGATCTTTACAGTGGGGAGGGAAAAAAGAATCTAGAAAAACAAGTTCTTTTTATTTTAGGAACCAAATTAGTTTGGGGAATTGTTATTGTTTAACCAAAATGTCGGCACTTTATAAAATGGCATGGCTATAGCTAACAGGAGACAAAGAAGCAGAAGGCGGTAGGTAAGCCCGGTAACAGGTGAGAGACTAGAGCACCCCAAGTCCGCAGGAATTCAGTCATTTCCGGGCCAGCTCTAAAATCCAAAACTTCTACAAAATGTCACATTTCCTCCAGCTAATTTCCCTGAGATCTATCTAGGACACAGGCCGGCCTTCCTCAGCCATCCCAGGGTTTGAGTTGTAAAGGGCAGGCACTCCACAAGAAAAGTAAATCCTTGCGTTAGTTATCCAAACTGTTTGAGATGCTGGGCTGAATACTCAGCTCCTATCTCCCTTTTTATCAGCAAATAGTAATTTAAAGCCATTTGCTGGGTTATGGTTCCTGGGCGGCAGCCTGCAGTCTATTAAAATTAATCCTGACAGAAGCCCCTCGTAGCTTTCTCCAGGGCCATCCAGGCCCCAGTTTATGGACAAGATGAACAGCCCACCCATCCCAGAGGGTCTGGAAAGGAAGCACATTAAAATGGCTGCCTTCGTCTTTGTTTGCTCAGCTGCTTGAACAAACTAGAACTGAGGGAAATGGGATTAATTAAGGGGCAGTTGCCCATGGTGGGGGGGGGGGAGTATAAGGATTCTGGTGAGAAAAATCTTCAACTAAGTAAGTTTCAATTGTAAGTCAGAGGAAAGGCTCCCCTTTCCCTTCAGAGCTACACATAGTTGAGTGCTGTTTTGCGAGGACTTGTGCATTCCAACCCACCAGTGTGTTTTATGAGCTGGACAGTGTGGGAAGAGATAGTTTGGGGTGAGGAAGAATTGCCAAATGTATGCATCTTCGAATTTTCATTTAATTTTACTTTTTAATGCGGAAATCTAAGGGCAATTCTTAAAGAACATGGCCATTTATGGATACTAAATGTTGGTAAGACTTTTTTTTCTCTAAATAAACTCAAAAGAGAAATGAAAATATCCTTGAACATGCCCGTGTCCTGACCTTTAGTACAGATTCTGTAGGCATTCTAGCTTCTGACTTTTACCTCAAGTCAGAAAGTCCTGAAGATTCCAAAGGCCTTCTCCTTCCTTCCCTTTGACACACCAGATTCTGAAATTCCACCAATAAAAAGGCAATTTGGTTAACAAAGGCCTTTAGAGCCTTTTGGAAAGGCTGTGGGGCCGTCAGTCTTCTGTCTCAGAACACGTATTACTTCCAAGTGGTCTGTTCATAAAAGCTCTCAGTTAAGATAACGACCTACAGTTGGGATTTAAGAAGAGAGAAAATGGAGATGATTTTGAGCACTCTGCAGAGGATAAACCAGAGGGGCAGGGTGGGGGTGGGGGTGGGGGGATGTATCACATCATAATGCAGAGTTGAGGGTAGGAAGATGACCGACCCCAGGCCTTCTCACCTGGAGGACTGAGGAGCAGGCAGGCAAAGAGAAGTAGAGTTGAGACCAAGCTTGGCTTAGGAGTCATTCAAGGTGCTTGCTGGAATGCAGGGTGTACCCTCTATTGAAAGGGTCCCATTGAGTGGTTTGTTATTGTTGTTGTTGCTGTTTTTCATAAACATCCAGTACATTTTATATCATAAGTCTGGCTATACAAAATATTTTAGGTCTAGGGAGGGGCTCAGTATTGAAGAGCACTGGCTGCACCTCCACAGCACTCAGCTTGCTTTCCAGTGCTCTGATGACAACCAGCAACCAACTATAACTCCAGTTCCAGGGATCCCACGCCATCTTCTGGCCTCTTTGGGCACCAAGTAAGCCTGCACATAGATACAAAATACATACATACACACACACACACACACACCATACACACACACACACACACACACACACACACACATAAAATAGGTAAACCTTAAAAAAGTATTTAAGTTAAAAAAAAAAAGCTCAAATGATTTATACTGGAGTAAAGGTGCAAGTTTGCCAAGTCTCTATGGCAAGAAGTTTCAGCCTTTCTCCCAGTCTCACAGAGAGAATTTAGTCTCTTTAGTGATAGATAGGTACTTCTTATGGTCACATCCATCACTCTTTTAAAATATTTATTTTTTTATTTAGATGTACATGTGTGGAATGTATATGTCAAGAGTGCCTGAGGAACCTAGGAGAGGGTGTTGCATCCCCTGAAGCCAGAGTTACAAGTTTTTATATACCACTGCCAGGCATGCTGGGAATTGATCTTGAGTCCTCTGCAAAAGCAGTCAGCGTACATTCCCAACCACATTGCCACCTTTCCTGCTCACATCTGTTCCTCTGAGGATGGAAATCAGAAGCTAGTGAAATAAAGACCCCAGTGATCCACAGCCTAGAGCAGGAGAAAACAAACTACTCTATCCTCTCACCAGACCTAGCCAGAATCCTGTCTGGTCATCTTCACATGAAAAAGAAAAGCTCGAAACAATGCCAACCAAAGGGTGAAAACAAGGAGGAACAGGGGATGCCTGTGAAGTATATAGTCAGGAGAGTTGTTCAGAAAAAAAAGAAAGAAAGAAAAGAAAGAAAGGAAAAAGCAGAAAACAAACAACAACCCACCAAATAGGAGACCCCTGACACAAGGTAATCCAGATAGGAGACTGAAGGCAGTCCTGAGAAAGTTAGTCAATGACAGGCCAGAAGATGACTCAGTGGGTAAAGACACTTGAGTATAAGCCTGGTGGCCTGAGTTTAATCTCTAGGACCCACATATAGGAAGATGAGAGACCAATTCTACAGTAGTCCTCTAACACCCAAACCCAGACAGACAGACAGACAGACAAACCGATGGATGGACAGGACAGATGGCAGAGAGAGAAAGGGGGAGGAGGAGAGAGACTATAACGGCAAAAACAATCTATAACTAGGTCTTCAGAGAGAAAGGTCTGCAGGTCACTTGGTATTAATTAAGTCCATGAATTAGTCTCAGCCTAAGTTTCTTTCTTTTTAGAGGAGGGTGTGGAGCCATCTTCCAGCAGGCCTCCCAATGCTCAAACTGTACACTTCTAAGATGGCTAATGTTCTAATACATTCTTTGGCAACATCTGCATCTATTTAAACTCATAAACGTTGAGAAAAAATACTTGGTATGTTTTAAAACCAGGAAGCAGGTATCTCCTTTAAATAAACACTCCTCCGGTGCTGATGAAGTCCCAGGTTTATCAGCTTTGTCATACTCCCATGGCCATCTGTGTCTTATGGGACTGGATAATGTTTTTCATCACCTAAAATTCTTGAGCATAATTTAATTTTCATATCTGGTGGATGGCAGCTTTGAGCAGTTTAAGATTATTTATAGGGTTAAAAATGCTAAATTTGTCAAAATATCAGACGACAAGGAAATCATAATAAACACTGTGGGAAGGATGTCACTTTGAATGGGCTGGAGAGAGAGGTCCTTTTGATAAGAAAGGAAACAGTTAACGGGAGCCAAGGGTTGCAGATTCTCTGGACACATTCAATCTCCAGATGATAGCACAGTGTTGTATAAAGTTGAGAGTTGGAGAGATTACTCAGTGGTTATTGACTGTGTATTGTTTGAAAGGAAACGTATCGGCTCAGGAGTCACAGGACCAAGTTCTCAGCCCAAAGGGGATTGATTTGCCCCGTAAGGACAGAGGGCAGGGCATAAGAGACAAAGACAGGAGACGGAGGATGAAGAAGAAGGGGAAGGGAGAAAGGGAGAGGGAGGAGGGGTACCTATCTCTGGAGGACAAAGGACTGCCTCTGGATGGAAAGGAGGTAGATGTGGTACTTAGGAAAATGGTCATCTATAAAGGCACAATAGGAAACCCTGTGTTAGAATGAGGTATTTAATTTTTTAAAACTTTGTATCGATTCTTTGTGAATCTCACATCATACACCCCAATTCTGTTCATCTCCCCCTCCTTTAATATCCACCCTCTGCCCTTGCAACTTCTTCCCAAAAGAAAACAAAAACAAAAATAAAACCAAACCAAACAGCAAAACATCTCATTGTGGAAGCTGTAGCGCGTCGCAGCAACACAGATTACCTCTTTGTCCACACATCTTTTTTTTTTTTTTAAAGATTTAGTTATTTATTTTATGTATATGAGTACACCGTAGCTGTACAGATAGTTGTGAGCCTTCATTTGGTTGTTGGGAATTGACTTTCGGACCTCTGCTCACTCAGGTTGGCTCCGGTTGGCTCTGGTTGGCCCCCGCTCGCTCAGTCCCTCCTCTCAGGCTCAAAGATTTTATTTATTATTATTAATAAGTACACTGTAGCTGTCTTCAGACGCACCAGAAGAGGGCATCAGATCTCATTATAGGTGGTTGTGAGCCACCATGTGGTTGCTGGGATTTGAACTCAGGATCTTCGGAAGAGCAGTTGGTGCTCTTACCCACTGAGCCATCTCACCAGCCCCACACATCTTTTTTTGTTTGTTCGTATTTTTGAGACAGGGTTTCTCTGTATAGCCCTGGCTGTCCTGGAACTCACTCTGTAGACCAGGCTGGCCTCAAACATCTTTCCTTGCAAATGTTCATTGCAATGAGTCATTGGTTTGGTTTGAGGCCTCTGGCTTCTACTACATTCTCAATACTGGATTGTCACCAGGACTCCTCTTGGATATCCTGTTGCTGCCCTGTGTCATGGAGATCCTGCAGCTTTGGATCACTCCATGTACTCCACTTCATGTACTCCAGCAGTTCATAAATGGGGTAAGATGCTGGGGTGAGCCCATTCAGAGGCCTGGATCTGGGCCTGAGTGGTAACTGGGTCAGCCTGCCAGCTCTCCTGCACCCATACCACTAGGGTGAGCTCTCCAGTACTGCCCTAGCTAGCTCATCCAATGCTGCAGCTGGCAAAGAAGCAGAGCCAGCCTCCCCCCACCCCCAACCTGGTTTCTTATGCCCTCAGGGCTGGCTCTCCCACATCTATGCCACTAGGGTCAGTTCTATTGTGCTGCCCAGGTGAGGTACAGAGACCACTCTCCCCTGTGCTGCAGCTGGTGAGGAGCAGGACCAGCTCTCCTGCTCTCACGAGAAGGTGGGGGTTGGGGTGGGCCCAGCTCACTTGCCTCCCACAGGTGGTAGAGGAGCAAGGGTGGGGGCATCTCTCCCTCACCACCAGGAGGCAGACAAGGGGTGGGGCCAGATGTACTGCATTCACCCTTGGGCCCAGCTCACCTGTGAATCCTTGAATCCTGTGGGCCCAGCTCACTTGTGAATCCTTGAATCCTGTGGGCATCTATACTGGGACATGTGTAAGCTGTTTTCTTTTCTGAGAGGCTGTAATATCATGGAAACTTCTAGATTACCTGCACAATATTTATAGTTGTTACAGAAAAGTGATCTTTTCCTCAAAAATCTCAAAGTTTTATAAAGCTTTTTTAAGAACTATCAATGGACCACTAAGAGATCAGCAGGTAAAGGGGCTTGACACACAAGCCTAATGAACTAAATTCCATCCCAGGACCATACAACTTTGTGATATAATGAATGTGTAACTTCCCCCCAATAATAATGATACTTTAATTTTTAAAAGAATCACAGCAAATGCCCCATTCTGTGGTGTACATTAAACATTTAATCCTAGCACTCCAACAACAAGGTAGAAGGCAAAGATGGTAGAGGTTCCTGAGGCTTTCAGGTTAGCTAGCCCAGGCTGACTACCTTAGAGCAGAGACAAGAGAGACCCTGCTTCAACAAGGTAGAAGGTAAAAAGTAGGCTGAGCAGTGGTGGCGTACGCCTTTAATCCCAGCACTTGGGAGGCAGAGGCAGGAGGATTTCTCAGTCGGAGGCCAGCCTGGTCTACAGAGTAAATTCCAGGACAGCCAGGGCTACACAGAGAAACCCTGTCTCGAAAACCCTCCCAAACCCCCCCCCCCAAAACAACAACAACAACAACAACAACAAAAAACCAAAAAACCAAAAACCAAAACCAAAACCAAAAAAACCAAAAACTAAACGCTGTCCTTTGATATCCACACCCATGGCATGGCATGTGTTCTCTCTCTCTCTCTCTCTCTCTCTCTCTCTCTCTCTCTCTCTCTCCCTTTGTCTCTCTCTCTCTTTCTGTATCTCCTTCTGTCTCCCTCCCTCCTTCCCTCTCCTGGTTTAACATATATGGTTTAAGACATAGTTTAACATAATATATGTATTTATATATACAGCAAATAAAATATACTTTATTTACTGCATCATACTGAAAGCATCACACTGGTTCTCAATGCGTAGGACTAACCCTCCTCCAGATTATAAGCTTTGTCAAGATTACTAATTTTTTAGTAACACTTGTAGAAACTCATTTTAATTCCTTTTCTGCCTTACTAAGCCCATTCATAAGTAGAGTCTCAGGCCTTGGGGAGGCAGCAGCAGTCTCCTTGCCTTATAACTGAACAACTAAGCTCCTGGTCAAATGTCCAGTCTCACCATTTTGAACAATCAGTGTGTTTGCAACCAGCTCAATGACCTACTGGTACCGTTTATAAAACTTGCTTCAACACTCATTAACAAAAGCTATTTTTAAAATTTCAAAGGAAGGTAGGGTTCTTTATTACTGTGGAAACAGACTCTTTATTACCAGGTCTAATACTTTAAATTTCGTACAGTGTATTTGGTGAAAAAGAAAAAGAAGATGATAACAAGAAACCCCGCCGGTTGTGGTGGCGCACGCCGGTAGGATTTGTTGAAGGAGGCAGG
>JADRCD010229929.1:0-30885 GCA_019843815.1 Montemys delectorum | reverse complement strand
TCCCTTTTGCTCTCCCTTCTTACCCTCCCTACTTTTTCCCATCCCTCTTTTCAACCTTTCTTCCTTTCTTTTTTTTTTTTTTTTTTTGAAATAAGCTCTTACTATGTAGCCAAGGCTGGATTGGAACTAACTATAGAGATCAGACTGGCCTTAAACTTGTGACAGTTATACTTCTTCCCAAATGCTAGGATTACAGGTATGTGCTACTCCATGCAGCCATTCTGTTAAATTCCACTGAGATGCACTGCTGGCCTCCTGTGTGCCAAGGTCTGGCCATCAACCCCTGATTGTTTGCAACACTCGGTGCATAGTCTGTAGGGCCCTGAGTGAACTCTGTGGTTGCATTTCCAGGGTAGAATACATTAGCTCTGGGGAACCCTAGTCCTGACCCTGATCCCCTCCAGTTTAATAAATCCAGATTTGAGTTTTCTATTTTTCTTTTATCTTAGGAGAATGAGAAGACAAAGAGAGTGTCGTTTCGTCTGGCCAACAGCATCTCGCAGGTGTGAGAGCTGGAGGAGATGGGGCATGCTGGTGGCTGATGTCCTTGTCTTCGAGACCATCCCTCCCCATCCTTCAGCTCATCCTCTTCAGAATGTGGCTGTGAGATGAGTCTTGTTGAGTGTGCAGCTCTCCCTTCATCATTAGCATCTCCAGTGTTTATTTGGGAGCCATAGTGCATCCACCATAAAGAAGATTTCAGTAAAACAGGGAAGAGGGAGGTATTGCTCATTGCCGGAGTAACCGGACATACAGGTTCTGTGCCTCTTCAGGCTCAGGAGGACCTGGCTTTCTTGCTGAACTCTCTCAGCTGAGTAGAGCACACTTTGCTCACCTCTCTGCAGCCAGGGCTCAGGAATACCTTGTGTATCTGAACTCCTGGCTTAGACACGGGTACAAGAAAGGAAGTGAGGTTTGGATATATGGCAGGCCTGTGGTCCCTGTCCCAGCACAGCCAAAGATTGTCACTGTTTGCCTTTGCTCGTCCTGTTGGGACAGAGGCATCTGCCAGGGGCAGAATAATGGAGGCTTCTCGAGGCCCTAGGTCTCAATCGGTGCCTATTTGGGTTCTAACGGTTTTCAGGGTATTTGCTTTTCATGTCCCCTTTCCTGAGTAGGACTTAGGTGGTCACTGTGAAATGCTATGTGTGGTTTGGCACTCTTGGCTGAGCTGGGTGGCAGTGCAAAGTTCAGTTGTCACTCATATCCAGAAGATGCCAGCTTCAGAGTCTGTCCCTCTGTGTCCTAACTCTGGGATAATAGCTCTCCAGAGCCTGCCTTCCCGGAAGTGACTGGTATGTGTGTCAGTGGCTCTTCCTCCAACCTCTCTATTCAGACATCTGCATCTTGAGTTCTACTTGGGACAAATGTGACGTGATGTCTGCTGCAGGAACTAAGGTCCCTGGCAAGGATGACCCATAGTCAGTGCAGAGTGTCAGGCCTCTCCTGCCTACCACTCTAGATCTCTACTTTTTCACTCAGCCAAAGATCAGAACTGTGGCCATGATGCTCCTAGCCCGGAAGGAGCCAACACTGTCACCCTTTCCTCTTGGAGCTTGGAGAAGGCTACAGTGACTGGTAGGAGTCTGCTAGGCGTTAGTAGGCTAAGGGTGGAGAAGGGGAAAATTGAGAGGTGAGAAGTTTTGGGTGACTCTGAGGTTATATTAGGGTTGTAGTCCTCTCAGAGTGCAGAAAGGCATTCTGGAAGCCATGGGAATGGGATGGTAGCAACAGAGCTACAGGCAACATTGTGGATGGATCACTACGGTGTAGGTAGGGTGTTTGTGAGGAAGCCTCTTCGACACATACAGGGACAGGCTTCTTCCCAAGCAAGGGCTTGGCTGAGGTAGGACCTATTGTGTACTGCTGATG
This sequence comes from Montemys delectorum, assembly GCA_019843815.1. NCBI lineage: Eukaryota > Metazoa > Chordata > Mammalia > Rodentia > Muridae > Montemys > Montemys delectorum. The sequence goes on along the minus strand of JADRCD010229929.1, from coordinate 29,013 downwards.
GAGCTACAGGCCTGACATTTTAGTGGCCTGGTCCTGAGGCATGGCATGGCTGATTTCAGGGGTCTCATGGGCTGTGGCTTTGTTTTTGTGAGGAGGTGCAGTTTAAGGAAGTGATTATTCATAGGGCCTTTGCTAGGGAAGCAATTTTCTTTTTACCAAAAATGTCTTTGCCCATGAGTCAATAAGAGCACCCAACCCCTTCTCCACTAGGCTGAGGGAGCTTCTTCCCTTTGAAGTAAGCTCGGCCCACTGTCTTGTGATTCAGCAGTGCTGCTGCCAAGCTCTCCACAATAGATGGGCTCCCATATCCTGCTGTCTAGTTCCAGGCAGCTGAATCTTTAGTTGACTCTTAGTCAGGTAACCTTTGAAAGCAGTCTTTGCTCCTTGTGTTCACAGAGTTTTTTGGTTGGGGTTTAGGCTGTTTCTCTTTTGAATTTTGCATCTTTTTCTCTGACTGGTCTGATGAAGTTCCTTCTGTTCTTACTTTCCTAATTCCTGTCTTTGGGCAGCTTTTCTTTTTGTGGCCTGTATTGCTACTGTAGTCTTCATGGTGTTTGGCACTGGAAAGCCACTGAACACTGTGATAGCTTGAAACCTAACAGCCTTTCCTAAACCAGCTGGAGACTGTGGCCATAAAACGGAGATGCCTGGTTCAGAGCTTGGGTTCTCCTCTTGGTACAGCTTGTAGCTTGAGTGTGTCCTGTTAGATAGAGCAAGGACCAGCTTCTGGGCCCAGAGATCTTGGAAATGTGGTGGGCACATCTCTGTTCCCTTCCTATTATAGGCCCCTCTGTGGCGAGACACTACCTCTGGGCATTTGAGCAGGGCAGACAGGGAAGAGGGAGGCCTTTCTTCTTTAAGGATGTGAAGCTCTGGTCCATCATTCCTTCCATCAACCTGTGAAATTCCATGTGGGACCAAGTTTTTAAAGTCATGTTAAATTTTTTTTTTTTTTTTTTGCATGCAGAAAACAGAACTGAAAGTTTAAAAAAATTAAACTTTCAAAAAGCAAACACCTGTTCGCTAAGTAACTGCTCATTTTCACTGGATCCTGCAGTGACTCATTTCCATATGGTCCCGTTGTAAAGTCAGCTAAGCTCTTTGGTCATGACAAAGTCAGGCAGCGGGAATGCACTGAGTTCTGGTTATTATATTGTCCTGGGGAGTCCTAGAAGACAAGAAACTTGCTTCTGGTTGTGCTGAGAAATGCAATGGTAGGGTGGCTTCGGGGGATACCAAGGGGATTTTCGTACAAAAATTGATACAAAATATGGGTATTTTTATCCTCCGGAATTCTAGCAACAGGTACATGCTTGCTGTAGGAACCTTGCAGGAGGGCAGCTACCGGACCCTCCTTGCACATTGCTCCGTGGGAGACATTGTTGGAAGGCCAGCGGATGTTGGCTTCCTGTCCCTAGTTTAGCCACAGGTCTTTGTGTGCCTCATAATATCTAGGACCCCTATTTGCTGGGCTGTGCTCCACTTCCATTCCTACTGCACTGGTCACCTACTGAAGCACTTCTGAGCTGAGGGTTTGCCCCTGTGGCCCCTCTTCTCTGGTCTACTCACTCCTGGGCACTTGCCCTCTCCCTTTGTCCATCTCCATGGACATCCTCCTCCTGTCTCCCAGACTTTCAATCTTATCTAGGATTCCCTCCTCTTCCCAGCCTGAACCCAGGCCCCACCACATAGGTTCTTGTTAGCATGTCAAACTCTCCTAACCTCCCCCAACTTCCACTTTTTCCACTTTCCACATCAGCCTGATTTCTGGGTTTTGTTTTTGTTTTTGTTTTGTTTGTTTGTTTGTTTGTTTTTGCTTCTACACATGGCAGGTTTGGAGCTGCAGCCTCAGTATTGAGTGGAAATTCTTGAACTTGGTATTATGTGCTTCGGATATATGTCCCTCGTCTTTGTTGTTAGCCAATGACAGCTCACCATCTGTTTCACTGAAGAGAGCTCCTAAGGCCAGGGCTTCCTGCCCCGTGCCTTTCTTCCTGCTGTCCAGTATGTGTATGCCACCTCCCTTTCTTCCCTGTTCTTCTGGTTCTGTGGCTCTGTTTTTCACTTCCAGGGCTCCGCAGGCTCTTTCCTTTGTTTACCTCTTTCTACATAGCCTATCAAAGATCTCTCAAGATTAAAACTAAACTGTCACATCTGTATCCTAGACCTTCCCCCCTGCCCATTATTCTTCGTTTAAAATAAACTATTTGGCTGGGTGTGGTGGCGTACAACTTTAATCTTAGCACTGGAGAAGCAGACTAGTAGATCTCTGGGAGTTCAAGGCCAGCTTGGTCTTCATGTGAGTAGACCAGCCAGGGCTACACGGTAAGACCCTGTCTTGGACAAGAAAGAATACTTTTCTTTGATTCTTCTTCCTCTTGGGTCCTCTATAGGTTTTCATGAGAATGACCACCAGCTACCAAATGACAGGCTTTTCACTTCTCTGCTTCCTCGAGCTCCTCACAGTGTCTCACCAGCCCATCATGCCCCTGTGCAGCTCCCTCTTCACTGTCTTAGGATATCCGAGGTTGCTACATTAGCTTATCTCAGCTAAAGGCTGTGCTTGCTGGAAACCTAGACAGAGGGATGTGCCTGGCTGTCATCATTTTCTCCTCCTTAGGGCCTGGGTAAGCAAGAAGAATCATAGTTGTTCCTGATTCTGTTTTTCATGAATCCCTTTTCCCTGGATTTGGTTCTCCCCTGGTGAGCTTGTTCATGAGCACTTGCAGAGAGTTCTGCATCTGCAATTCCTCCCTTCTGTTGTTCCCAGGAGAACATAGAGAGACACATCTGTGTGTTAAGAGCCCCCCCCACCCCATGTCAGTCAGGTTAAGCGGAAGCTAGATTTTGTAACATGCTGTCTGGCTCAGCTGGATTCCCATACTGGTGGATTATGGTCCATTATGATCTATACCAGTTGGAACCTGCCTTGGTCAGTAGGGAGATGAAGATTATGAGAAAGCATGCTTCCATGCGTGGCTCAGTGCTGCAGCTGGGAGAGTCCTGGCAGAGTAAGGTCTGTTCCCATGACCTTCCTGAGGGAGGGCGAGACTGAGCAGTGTTGTGGTTCCTCACCTGAGCTGAGCCTGGCTCAGCTAGACCCCCTCCCACAGGCCTTTCCCATCTGTGTTGATCATTCCACATCGGCTTGCTTTAGATGTTACAGAGCTGGAGGCTCATGGTAGTTGCTTTCTTGGAGGTATTGTAGAAGGGCATCTGACTTGAGTTTGGGAATCTCAGTTTCGGCATTGTCAATGATGGGAGGTATGGCCTTGGCCTAGTTCCCTCATTTATAAAGTTAGGGGGTCTCTCAGAGATTCTATAGTTCTAAAGATAACAACTATGGTTCTAACTCTGAAGCCTAGACTACATAGGGTCAGAGGAACCCTGGGAGTGGGGACACAGCTAGACAAGTCCCAAATAGGCAGGGTAGCAAACTCTACAGGCCAAATTGTGCTGCTTTGGAGAAAGTCTTCCCTGGCTGGCGATGCTTCTTTGAGCCATATGCCCATACCTCAAGCTGGACACTTCTTGGTGTCTGGACGAGTTCCTCCTAGACGTGGTCATGTGATCCAAAGTGGCTAGGGGCACAAGGAGGATTTAAGGGGAAGCATAATTGATTTTAAATGGACCTACACATTCAAAATTAAATAAAAAACAGCACTTTCCTTTACCAGCAACTGTGTCCTAGAGTGTTTTTCAGTGAAAACTGTTGAAACCTGCTTCATATCCCTTTGAGATCCCTGGATTTCAACATCAGTAAGCACATGGACTACAGAAGACCTGGTTGAAGGGGTCTGCATGAACATAGCCTGCTCTTCAAAATAGACCTGAGGCAGAGTTAGGAAAAACACATTTATGAGAACTTTCTTCTCATTGCCAGGCAAGAACACCTCAAGAAAATTCTTTGTGTCTGGTGTGGTGGTACTTGTAATTCTAGCACCAAGGAAGCTGAGGCAGGGGGATTGCCTAGACCAACCTGGGCAACATAGTGAGACCTTGTCTCAAAACAATAAATCAAAAAACACCCCCCCCCCCCCAAAGCAACCCTCCTAAGCTGAATAAATGTGTAAACAGAAACAAAGTTAAGCTTTTTGCTATAGTGACCTTCTTCATGGTCTTTTCTGCGCACACTATCTTACTTTCTGCATTTTGATGGAGATTGTTTGTGGTGAATGCAAAGATTTTTATTCATTCGGCGTGACCTCTGAACCCCTGTGCTAGTTAGGTTTTGTTACCTTGACACAAACTAGAGCCACCTGGGAAGAGGAAGCTGGACTGGGGAAATTCTCTCCATCAGATTAGCCCATGGGCAAGTCTGCGGGGTGTTTTCTTGGTTGATTGAATTGGGAGGGGCCTAGCCCACAGTGGGCAGTGCCACCCCTGGGCAACTGGTACTGAATAGTATAAGAATTCAAGCTGAGCAAACCACATTGAACAAGGCGGTAAGAAGCATACAACCATGAGGTCTACCTCGACTTCTGCTTGAGTTCCTGCCCTGACTCCCCTCACTGATAGACTGAGACGGGGAAAGTGTAAGCCAAACAATCCCTTCCCTCCACAAATTGGTTTTGGTCAGTGTTTTATCACAGCACCAGAAAACAATAGAGGCGATTCCTTTCCTATTTTTGGTGGATTCCCCACCTCAGGAGTCGGGTATGGCACAGCTTAGTCTTCACTGTGAAAGCTAAATACAAGGACTGGGAGGTGGCTCTCCATGCAAGCACAAGGACCAGAGTTTGAATCTGGTCTAGCACCCATGTAAAAGCTGGGTGTGGCAGCCTGTGTCTGTTATCTCAGTGCTGAGAGTGGGTGGAGTGGATACAGGAGGATTGCTGGAGCTTATTGGTCAGCCAGTCTTCCAGACCTGGTGAGCTCCAGGTTCACTGAGAGATCCTGTCTCAAAAAAAAAAAAAAAAAAAGATGAAGGAAGACCCAAGCTGTTGGTTTGGCCTTCACACACCCACACCCACATAAACACATACAAGCATAATACACACACACACACACACACACACACACACACACACACACGCACATGGTGGAGGAGGGAGGGGAGAAGGCACACTAAACACTTTAGAATCTTGATTTCCAAGCATCCCTTCAAGCCACTGGCTATAATTTAAGAATGAACAATGATCTGGGTGTATGGCTCAGTGGTTAAGAGTTCATACTGCTCTTTCACAGGACTGAGTTCCAGCTCCCAGAACCTGCATTCAGCTGTTCGCAACTTACGGAAAGTGCATCTTCAGGGTGGGGGTTGTGGCTCTAGGGAGGGGGAGTTTCCATGGCAGCATTAGTGGACGCAGACTAGGTTCTGGTGGTGGTCATGGTTCCTTCAGCAGAGCAGTTCTGTGGACTACTCCAGGAATTGTTCCTGGCCTGGGTGGAGCTCCAAACCTAACTTTCTTATAATCTTGATCTTTGAAACCACCTAAAAGGCCCTTTTAATAAATCCCTTTTCTGTCTAAATCAGTAAGAACTGGTTTCTATGCTTTGCAACTAACCGCCCTGGTGCAGAAATGTAGGTTTAGTAATTTAATATGGGTTTACGAATGCTTCAATCCCTTCTAACCCTCCATCCAAAGGTAGGGGAGAACAGATGGTGACCAGGACAAGGGGATGAGCACCTGTTTAGAAGTAGTTCCTTGGAGCGACTTTAATCTCTTTGTCAGGATACCAGCAGTCCAGTTGAGTAGTGTCAGGATAGCAAACACGAATTAGCAGCAGTGGCATGATGTGGCAGAAACTGCCAGGCCTCTGTCCAATCAGCACAAGTCAACAAGAGCGACCCGGATGAGCCATGGCACCTGAGAAGTTCTCTGCGGTGCCTCTCTCAATGCAGCAGCAAAGATCAGTGAAGACTAAGACTGGAGATGAGTGAAGCGTAGCAAAGCTAGCTGTGCAAGTGCACCATCACTGTCTGTTGTGTCTTATTTATACTTTCTCCAAACATCACGTGTCCTCCCATGGGTCTTGCCTCAGCAAAACGCCACGTGAGTCTGTCTCAGTAAAACACCACATGAGTCCGTATCACCTGACCTATCCAGAAACTTCCACTTCACATAAATCCTGAGAGTCTGATAAAAGGCACAGACCAACTTTTCTGCACTCCAGACCTATACATCCCATGACAGTTGCACACTCACTCGTATGTCCCAGTGTCACCTAACACATGAGCCCTCCCCTTAACATATTCTTCCTCTCATCTTGCCATAGCAGCTAGGCAAGGGGGAGGAAGATAGGAGTGTGGTGTCAGGTGAGAAAGCTCATGCTTTTAATGGGTTTTAATGCCCCAGGTGAGGCCTGGAAATCTCAACCCTTCCTCTCCCAGCCCTGTGCAAGTGCCTGACACTTTCCCCTCTTCCTGTGCTGTTGTCTGTTTTGTTCTCATTCATTTCAGGGTTATTTCTCTAGGTCCCTAGGACACTGAGCCTTTGCTCACTGATTCTTGGTTCCATGACAAGCTTCTGTCTCCTCTCCTGCCCCAGCACACAGGCCTGCAGCATGCCCTCTGCCTCTACGCCTGGCCTGTGGATTGTTTTATGTAATAAGCATAGTATCCAGGCAGGAGAGAGAGCTTTTCAGGGACCAAAAAAGTCCTGAAAAACAATTAACAATTAGAAAGTGAAATGGCTCAGTGAGTAAAAAGGCTTGTCCTGAGTTCAGTCCTCTGGGCTTTCGTGGTGGAAAGAACTGGTCCCAAAGTTGTCTTCTGGCTTCCACATGCATGCTATGACATGTATGTACCCACCCACATACATATCCCCATACACTAAAAAATGTAACTTTAAAATGGAAAAGTTTCCTATACTTCATGGTAATGTTGGACTAGAATTCAGCCACACTACACAGGGGTCTGTAGTCTCTTCCTTCAAAATGTCTAAGACTGAAATTGTCCCTGAGCATCAGACTAAAAGCATCAGGCAGGTGTGGTAAAGTTCTTGGTTCATAGCCCTGTTGCAGTGTGACGACAGTCCCATAGATGGCGTCGGAGGCACTTTCTTAGCTTCCCTGGAAGGCAAGGAATGTTTGGTAGGGTATTTCTAGGGAGAGACTGATGAGCAGTAAACCATTAGCATAGTCTTGAATTGGCTCCCCATGACTCTTGATTAGTTTCAAGGAAGGAAAAATTACAGAGTGGATAAGTCAGATAACACCTTGACTGTGTGCTCAAAATTGCATTACCAATCAGTAACAGGTGGATACACTGTGCATTCAGATGTGTTTCTCACACAGGAACGTAGGATGTCTTGTGGCTGAGAATAAATGACCTGAATTTGACCACAGAGAAACATCAGAAAAAGAAATTGTATATTGAATGAAGGCAGGAGGCAGGACTCTTTTATAGTTTTATTTTTACAATTTTAAATTGTGTGTGTGTGTGTGTGTGTGTGTGTGTGTCTAAGTGTGGGTCTGTGAATGTGTGTGCTCATCCTTGAGGATGCCAGAGGCGTTGGATCTCCCTAGAACTGCTCTTACAGGCTGGAAATTGGACTCTGGTTCTCTGGAAGAGCAGAACATGCTTTAACTGCCGAGTCATCTCTTTTAGTTAAATTATTCCTGTTGTTAGGGTCAGAGAAAAGTTGGGAAAATGTTCCAGCCTAATGGAGGCTAGAGAGACATGACTGTTGTTAGTTTTTGTCAACTTGAAACAAACTAGAGTCACCCAGGGAAGATGGAACGTTTATTGAGGAACTGCCTCTTATCAGATTGGCCTTAGTGCCAAGGGTATTTTCTTGATTAATGGTGATGTGAGAGGGCCCAGCCTATTGTGGGTAGTGCCACCCTTTAGCAGGTGGTCCTGGGTTGTATAAGAAATCAAGCAATGGATGTATAAGCAATGGAGAGCAAGCTGGAAAACAGCACTCCTCCATAGTGTCTGCTTTGGCTCCTGCCCTGACTGCCCTCAGTGATGGCCTGGGACAGGGAAATATAAACCAGATAAACTCTTTCCTCCTCAAATTTGTTTTGGTCAGTGTTTCATCACAGCAGTAGAAAGCAAATTAATATAACAACTAAATGTAATGTCTGACTCCAGACTGGGTCCTGTAATGGAGGAGGAAAATTACCCTAAAGGATGTTATTGGGTCAATTGATTAAAAAAAATGATTCTTCCCTCCGTTGTCTTGGCACCTTTGACCACTCAACAAAAATGCTTCAGCTTGTATCTGTGTTCTCTCTCACTGATCTGTATGTCTGGCTTTGTGCCAAATTATGACCCAGTACTGATTATTATAGTTTTATAGTTAGCTGCGAATTTGAGAAGTGTGAATCCTCCACCTTCCTCCTCCTCCTCCTCCTCCTCCTCCTCCTCCTCCTCTTCCTCTTTTTCCTCTTCCTCCTCCTTCTCCTAAGATTGGCTACTATGGTCTCATTTCATTTTCATGTGGATTTTAGTATGAGATATTAATTTCAATAACAAGAGACTAAAGCTCTAGCTAGCAGTGATGTTGTCTTTATAAACTACTCAGGGAGAACTGCCATTTTAACCACTCCAAATGTCCAATCAGAGGACTTAGTGTGTACTAACATGAACTCTAATCAGTTTTATCTGATGAAGAAGGCTGAGCTTGACATTCAAAAAACTAATCATGGGCACAGAGTATATGGACAGATATTTATGTCATTTGAACTGTGAGGATTCTATTTGTAAAATAAAAATGGAAAGACTCACATAGACCACTAGAGCCTACTAGAAATAAAAAAAAAAAAAAGTTCCATTAGGAAAAACTTACATTCTGAATTACACATTTTCCAAATACAAGTGCCATGGGAAAAACCCCTTAATAGAGCACATAAGAATACAGACACCTCGGAATTTGTCACATCAGGGAAACCGGGTGGCTTGTTGTAATATGAAGGCTCAAGTATTTGTTGTCGTGGTGTTTGTTTTTGTGCAGTGCTGGGTGTGGAAAAGTACTTTAGCAATGCGCTAAGATATTTTGAATAAAACATGAAATTTAATTAATGCATAAATCAGCTTTATAGTCTCAGCCCTTGGATGGCTGAGGCAGGAGCATTAGTGCAAGGCCAGCCTCAATTACATAGTGTGAGGCCAATCTGGGCTATAGGAGATCTCCATCTCAAATAAAACAAAAACTAAACATACACACACACAGAGGCAGAGAGAGAGAGAGAGAGAAAGAGAGAGAGAGAGAGAGAGAGAGAGAGAGAGAGAGAGAGAGGAAGAGAGAGGAGACAGAGACACCGAGAGACGACAGAGACAGGGAGTTCTAAAACAACACAAATCAACCATTCTTTGACTTGAGATCTACCTCTCTGCCCCAGCCCAAGCTCTGGTACCTTCACAGGGTCAACAAAAGCTGGAACAAGCTGTGCTGCTCCTGTGTTTGTTCTCTCGACGCGCTTCAATTCTGACCTCTTTTTCTTAAATGTCAGTAATTGGATACCCATGGTAGCTAACACTAACTACCCTGGAGTGTTTACGTAAACGGCATGTCATGCTTGCTGCCAATGATGACGTTAATAATTACAGGAACAGGAGGAGAGCATATTGTAGTGTTGAGGTGACCCCTGGAATAGAGTGAGATCCTCGGCAGTGTCTAGAGTTTGTTGTGTTAATGGTTATGGTGTTGCAATTCTTTACTGAGGACCTGGGCTCTGGTAACTAACAATAATACTTAATGTGGCTGCTTTGAGCTACTTGAATAATCTGAAAAATGTTTTTTGTCAGCACAACACCACGGTTTCCTAAGAAGATCCAGGGTGTCTCTGTGTGGGTTTCACAGACTTCCAAGTGCATCACTTTCCTGTGTAGTTTCATTGGTTTTTTTTCTCTATAAATGTTAGTGACATTTGCACACTGGAAATTAATATTTGTCTATCAATCAATTTACATATTTACTTATCTATCTATTTTACCATATTCTATAAAAATACTCCCTTCCCCTTTTCCCTTCCTTCTATTATAAAGAATGTTGAGATCAGATTCTCAATATCTTGCTACTTCTAGTAAGGGCAGAAATTGAGCCTGGCCTTGAACTCATGATCCTCCAGAGACTGCAAACCTATGCCACCAGGCCCATTGATTATACATTAAATTTTATCTGTTATTCAAAAAATATTTTACCAAAGTGCTAAATACCTCCAGCATTGAACAAACAGAAAAAATAGTTAAAAGGTCCTATATCACACACACAAAAAAATACCACTAAGTTTTTCCATTCTTGAAGACAAATGCAGAGGTGTTTAGGTTATGTTATATTAAGATTTTTTTGAATGGGAATGGGAACTTATTTGAAAAGTATGTAATTCAAACTTTAACTTTTTCCTAATAAGGCTTTGATTTCTGTTGGGCTCTACCACTTTGATAGTGTTTGTGCTGGCAGGCCATGAAACAGGGTAAGATGATAGACTGGGGTGTGTATATGGGAGAATCCTTCAGAAGAGGAGGTCCAGGTGGGCTTTCTGAGGAGGGGGCAACTGAACAGTCTGAATTATGAGAAAGCAGCAGGCCTTGGGCAACTATGTGAGCAGAGCCTTAGAAGCAGACAAAACAGCAAGTGCAAAGTGTGTGAGGTAGTGTAAGATAACCATCAATACAGTAGACAATAAAAAAATCAAAGTCAGAATGAGGGGAACATAGAAGAGAATAAAAGAGAGCTCTAAGACACATGAGCTGCTAAGTTTAACCAAGTTATTAAAACTGAACTGCAAATCTGAGCCACATCTCCTGGAATCCATGATAAGAAGGGAAATGAAGTTAATCTCATGGTTTTCTCCCTTCATATGGATAAGGCATGACTACTTTTCCTAACAGAATTGAAAGTTTCCTGCATGGACCTTCCTGTACATTGGCATAAAGTAATTGCATTAGTTGGCAAGGGCTCTCTACCCACAGCTATTTCTTTATAGAAGTAGGGAATTATCCTGAATTTTTAGGTGGGCCTAGTCTAATCATATGGGTTGTTTATTTATTTTGTAGTCTTGGGACCAAACCCAGGGCTTTACACATGCTAGGCAAGTTCTCTATTGCTGAGTTACACTGGCCCTGTAGAGCCTAGAACCTTCTCTAAATGGAATTAGAGGCCATCAAACTCTCAGAAGTGCTTCTGTTATTAAACACATACATAGTGGGTGGCATTATAAAACATTTCTTTTAGCAGCTTATGAACCCCCTCCCTCCCCCCAAAAAAGAGGAGAAACCCTGGCTTAAATAAGCTGGAAAGATTTTGCTACAGCATTGGGATAATCATTCTTAAAACTGCTTTAAAGCCAGGCAGAGTGGTGCATGCCTTACATCCTAGCACTCAGCAGGCAAGTGGGTCTCTGTGAGTTTGAGGCCAGCCTGGTCTACACAGTGAGTTCTAGGACACTTAGAGTTGTATAGTGAGCCTTGTCTTAAACAAAACAAAACAAAATCCCATCAACAACCACAAAACAAACCCTCTAACGAATACAGAGATGTCATGAATATTTTACTTATTGTCAGGGAAAGAGCTCCATTCTTATTTAAAATTTATTTATTTTTATTATTGTGTCTGCACATACATGTGTGCACATGTGCTTGTGCCATGGTGTATGTATGGAGATCAGAGGACAACATACAGGTGTTGGCTTTCTCTTACCTTTGCATGGGTCCTGGGAGTGGAACAGGTTGTCAGGCTTGGCCTCTTTTATCTACTGAGTGTCTTTATCTACTAAGCCATGCTTGCTAGCCCCTAACAACATTTCTTAATAGAAGCAAATGGAGTAAGGTTGATGCTAAAGACTTACAATAGGCGAAGTTACAAGGGTGAAGACAAAGTGGCCCCAAGACAGCTCGGTGGGTAGAGGTTGCACATATGCAGGCCTGAACTTGTTTGAAGGGCAAATCCCACAAGGTGGCAGGATGGAACTGAGCCCAAGAGTTGTCCTCTGATCTCTGTATAACACTATGGCAGAGATACATATTCATATGCATCTAAATAAATAAATAGGTGTGTGTGTGTGTGTGTGTGTGTGTGTATGTGTGTGTGTGTGTGTGTGTGTGTGTGTGTGTGTAGGCTTGAAGTCTGCTTTAGGTGTTGTTGTTCCAAGGAACTCAACTTTGGTTTTTGACCCAGGGTCCCTCACTAGTGGCTTACTGTTCTGAAACTTATCAATTAGTCTATGATAGCTGGCCAGCAAGCCTCAGGAAACCTCCTGTCTTTACCTCCTTAGTGCTGGGATTATTAGCATGTGTCTCCATGCCCAGTTTTCTTTAAAATTTTTTTTTTTACTTGGGTTCTGGGGATCAACCTCAAGTACTCATGTTTAAAGTAAGTCTTTTACCAACTGAACTATCTTCCCAGACTACAAACACAGTGTGGTTAGATGGTCTAGACCCAACTCAGAATAAAACCTAGCCTACTGGTTCCCAACCAGTGCTAGAAACACACACACACCTACCCATCCCTTCAAAACTGGAATCTATTTAATCATAATCTCTGAGTGTATAACTTGTGCATCTACACTTAAATACAAAATAAAGCAAAACAAAAGGAACTCCCTGTACATGTCTCTGGTGTTGAGCAAGTTTGGGCATCACTGACAGACTGTGCAAGTGAGGACTCACCTGCATGCCTTTCCAACAACTCTTCCTACCAGCATTGTCCTTTAGCTAGGCTTTGTCTGATGTTTGAAGTTGTTTTTGGAAGGGTCTGGAGTCTAAAAGGCTCCATAGTGGTTTGTTAAAGGTAGATCCATGCACGTCACAGTTCAGTGAAGCAGATGGTAGTGTTTCTCCTCAAACTCATGCTCAGACTTAATGCTTGGATGGGCAATCATGCCATCTTTCTTTAGAGGCAAGGGGGACATACAGAGTGCAAATTCTCACATCTCTTCCAGACTCTTGTTAGACAATAGTTCTGTAATTTTCCAGAACATTACTTGGCCAAGATTCCAAAATTCTATTAATATAGCATATAGTAGGGAGTATTTGTGGTTGAAAAATGGTTTCCAAAACGAAGTTACCAACTACTTGTGACCATTTTGAGCACTTTTTCTCCTATGAAAGCAACAGGATTAAGTAGTTGCCAAATGTACACCTGTAAGCAATAAAATTAATTGCTCTGCTGTACTGTTACTGGCTATCAATCACCTTAATTTTAGAAGACATCTGCCTTGAATAATTATGCTAGTCCAAGTAGAGTTGAATTTCTTCCCGACAGCTGCTGGAGAGCAGGACCCGCCCACAGAAGCCATTCCTAGTTCAGGTCAATAATAGAACATTAGCATACAGCTGGAGCCAGTTTTTCACATCTCCATTGCTTCAGACATACATTGGAAATGGTCCCACAGAGGCTTGGGACAAGTCTAGAAATAAGTTATTTGATTCGTCACGGACCACTTCAGCTCTTCTGTGAAGATACACACCCACCTCTCAGCAGAGACGCTCTGACCCCGTTCACGTCGTATTAGCGTCCCCCCACCCCCCCGCCCCGACGGGCGAGCCTCGCAACACCGGCTGCCTGGGCCACCGCTGAGAATAAATCGGAACATCCCGTCGCGATAGCGACAGTGCTGTTGAAAAGCGTTTTATTTGACACCGCGCCGCTTTGTGCTCGAGGCAGGCTTCCCTGCTCGGTTTCTGGGGTGCGGCCCGCGGAGGCCAGGCTCCGGGGCACGTGGGCGCCGTTGTGCCGCCCCCCTCTCTCCTCACTTGCGCGCGGAAAGCAGGGGCTTCGCGTTTGCTGTCGCGTTGTGTCCCGGTGCAGACCCCGTCCACCTCCTGGGTTGGCATCCCGGGCCTTAGAAAAGTTCAGCTTCTTTAGGTGTGGCGTTCGGGGCAGGGGGACCACTCGCGTCAAGTGTGTGCCTCTGTCAGGGGCAGCCCGCCGGCCGGTGCGGTGAGTGGCCTCGCAGAGCCCAGTCGCCCTGCCCTCAGGGAAAAGTTGGGCGGGTGGGTTAGGCGGCCTTCGAGCCCCGTTGCTATGGCAACCGCAGGCAAACCGGCCCCAGGGTCTCCAGCTGCCGGTCAGGCCAGGCGTCCTGCGGGTCCTGGGGATGACCACGGACCCTGTAGGAGTCTCGGGGGGCCTAAGCAGCTGGGACCTCATTTTCCCCTGGTCTGGTGTTTGGGGTGGTCCCTTGCTGCTTGGGTCCATCTACACCTCCTCACTCCCATCCCATGTTCGCAACAGGAAACATTTTTGAGAGTTTAATGTGATCTCACTAAGGGTAAGTGTGTGTGTGTGTGTGTGTGTGTGTGTATGTGAGTGAGAGAGAGAGAGGGAGAGAGAGAGAGAGAGAGAGAGAGAGAGAGAGAGAGAGAGAGAGAGTCCTTAGAAGCTGGGGAGTTGTAAGGGCTTGGTTTCTTTTTAATTTCCTAAGAGCCTGACATCTAGTGGGACCTCATTATGTGGTAGCTTCTTAAGTCTCTTACTTGCACAGAGTGGATGCTCAGGGGGTAGGGTGGTGTTAAGAGCAGTCCCTTGCTGATTCTGAGGAGAGGGAGTTTAAACCTGCTGCCTCTGTTTCCTAGACACACATTAGAGTTTCTCACACAGTTGTGGGGTGAAAATAGCCTGTATGTGGTATTGCCCTGTGAATGACAAATAGAAAGTGGTTAAGTTAGTTGTAGGGGATAATTGCACATTCGGGGTGCAACTCACTCCTAACCACAACTGAGGAAACCCCCACTTTTTTTTTTTTTTGTCTGACTGCCCACCTTCAACATCAGAGCAAGACCCAGCCAGCCTCTGTAGGAGGAAGGATCTGTGAATGGAAGGCAAAAACAACAGGTTTTGAACTTAAGCTTGCTCTCCTTGTTCTCCAGGTCATGTCTTCAAATTGTGAGCAACACACAGAGATACTACACGTTTAAAATTATAGTCTGCGTAAGCCATCAGTACCCATTTCCCTTTCTCCTATGTCCGTATTGCTATAAATTTGTGTTCATTTTGTTTTCATACCAAATATCAGATCCAACTACTTCTGTTTCTTCTTCTATCATCCTAGACTGGGCTACCATGCACTTATTGTGTCTCTTGAAGTTACCTCCTAATTGGTCTGAAGTCAGTATTCCATTTTAAAGTATTCCCATCTATTTTTTTTTTCCTGCTCTACAGCAGGAACAATATTTAAAATTTACAAATTGATTATTCTGGGCCAGAAAAATGGCCCCTTGAGTAAATAAATGTGCTTGCCACCAAGTCCGATGACATGAGTTTGATTCCTAGGACCCACATGGTGGAAGGAGAGAACAGACTCTATAAGCTGTACTCTGACCCCAATACACGCACACACAAAGTAAGTAAGGAAGTAAGTAAGTAAATAAATAAATAACACACAGGGGCCCTGGATTCAGTCCTAGTACTATAAATAAATAAGTAAATAAATAAATAAATTAATTAATTAATTTAGGCCAGGCCTGATGGCTAGCTTCTACTTTGTTTTCTTCCTGATATAGTCTCTCAAGTAGTTGGGATTACAAACACGCTCCATTGTGCTTGGGGATATATAGACTCTTCTTTAGTTTTCAATCACAACTTTTTGTCTCACTTCAGGACCTTTGTACACGTTCCTGTCCCTGCCATTGTTCTTCTCTTTAATTAATTCTTGCTCACCTTTAATCTCCCAAGGCCAAATGTTTCCTCAAATTAATTACTATATTTGATTACTTTATTTGGAACAAAATTCCTCAACTTTGGCTCTTCTGGCACAATTGTCTCTCTTCAGTAGCATTTGTGTGTCTGGCACATGGGGTGTGGTGTGTGTGTGGCATTAATAACTAGCTGAATGCTTGAGTTATAACTGTTTTCCCATGGCATTCAGTAGTATATGAAAATATCATGCTGTGCTTAGAAGCACAGACTACAGAAACAGATGGTTTACATGTTCATTCTAGTTCTATCACCGTTCCATACCTAAGACCCATGGGGCTGATGTTTCATTTTATTGAAGGGTGATATGGTGTATGTAGTGTACCACTTCTGGGATCCAGAATGTGATATATTTTATCCTTATGGTTCGAATAAGAATGGCACCCATAGGCTTATATCTTTGAATGCTTGGTTGTCAGGGAGTGGTACAATTTGAGAGTGATTAGGAGGCGTGGCCCTGAATCCAGGGCCCCTGTGTGTTATTGTTGGAGTAAGGTGTAGCTTTGTGGGTGGGCTTTGGGGTTTCAAAAGCTGAAGCCAGGCCCAGTACGTCTCTCAGCTACTTCTCCAGCACCATGTGTGCCTTTGTGTCACTGCCCTTGCTCCCTGCCACATCCCCCGCCATCATGATAATGGACTAAACCTCTGAAACTGTAAGCCAGCCACAATTCAATGCTTTCCTTCCTGAAACTTGCAGTGGTCATGGCATCTCTTAATAGCAATAGAACACTGGCTAAGTGAACCCTGAATGTCATCAAGTACATTAACTTGTAAACTGAATCCACTCTTACTTGGGATAAAGGTGATACATAGGTTGACATCAGTTTATGGCAATGTTTAGCAACAAGTAACCAAAAATTTATGATAACTTTTTGTTTCCATAGCATTTTGGATTTTTGAATTTCAGTCTAGAATGTTCGAGTTTGTTTCAGTGTAACCTTAGTTCGGTCACCTTCTCAGTGCCTCAGATTTCTCACTGGGAAGTCAGACATGACAGTAGCATTGGTCTGCCTATAGTTCAATGTCATATTGCTTTGAGAAGTGAGTGAGTTACTCCATGTGAACTACTTGGAATAGTGAATGACGATTAATAACGTGTAAGGATCTGCTCTTATGCCATCTTCTTTGCTCCATAATCATTCTATGAATGAAGTTTTGTTAGCTATTATGATTAGTGGATATTTATATGTCAACTACCAAACGTAATGATGAATGTCTTCATAATTTAATCTTCTCATTGTGTCCTTGTTGCTTAAGATCAGTTTCTCAAAAATGGAATTACAAAGGACAGGGATGCTGTAGTGTTCTTGAATTGCAGGGCTGCTCTGCTCTCCAAAAAGTCTTCAGCCCCACTATCAGCTATGTGATGCTCATGTTAACATTACTTACAAAAACAAAACAAAACAAACCTTTGCCCATTTCAGATAAAGTTCCTCCTTATTTTAACTCATATCTTTACTGTTTGTTTGTTTAAACATTAAAAATATTGTTACTAGATGTTAGCTCTTTCTTTTATTCAAATTGCCTATACAAGCTCTTTGAAGGATTTTCTAGACATAGTGATTGTACACATTCGAGTGGTACTGTGTGATACTTGAATACATGCACATAGCATGTAATGATCAGATCGGGGCAACTGACGTATTTGTCAGTTCAGGCATGCATCAGTTCAAACTAGCAGTTTTAAGTTCTTTGTCATTGAATAGAGCTATCTAATTGAGCTGGGAATATTGGAGTCATTCCTTTCATCAGCTTCACCCCCGGCCCACTCACTATATGGTCAGTTTTTCTTACCATTGTTTGTTTGGTTTCTTTACATTGTCTGTCCTCCTTGGCCTACGCAGGACCCTGTATCTTGGGCTTTGGCAGGAATTAATGTGTCACTGGGGCCCAGGGCAGGTTGTTACTTGCCTGCTGGCTACTGTACTAGCCGGTTTTGTGTCAACTTGACACAGCTATAGTCATCAGAGAGGAAGGAGCCTCAATCTGAGGAAATGCCTCTATGAGATCTAGCTGTAAGGCACTTTCTCAATTAGCAATCTGTAAGGGAGGGTCCCGCCCATTGTGGGTGGTGCCATCCCTGGGCTGGTGGTCCTGGGTTCTATAAGAAAGAGGTCAAGCAAGCCAAGGGTTGCAAGCCAGTAAGAAGCACTTCTCTATATTAGCCTCTGCCTCCAGAATCCTACCCTGTTTGAGTTCCTATCCTGACTTCCTTCAGTGGTGAACAGCAATGTGGAAGTATAAGCTGTTTTTTGGTCATGGTGGTTTGCTGCAACAATAAAAACCCTAACTAAGACAGCTACTGAGTAAGGTACAAAGCAATGTCTCAGAGGTTAAGTCTTGGGTGAAATCTGAAATATAGGCAATGCTGACCTTCAGTACAACAGGAGTGGAAGAGAGAAGGCCTCAGATGGGAAGCAGAGGCCCAAGGTAGATGATGGGGCTGGGGATGTGTGAGGCTCAAGTTGGTAGAAGTTTCATCGCCTTTCCATAAGAACATTGCACGTTCATCTGTGGAAGAAAAGTGGTGCTGTGGGCACTATGTGAGAACACTGGTACAGTAAGAATATTAAATCAATTGTTTGCTCTTCATACAAGGTTCCCGTCCAACACACAGTGTTTTTTTGTTCTGGGGAATGTTGAGGAGTGAACTCAGGCAGGGCCTCATACTATATACTCAATATTCCTTAGCTCCTATGTGATTTTATACTTAGAACGTCCTTATGCAGAGGCTAATCAACAACCTTATTTTCTTTAAAATTTTTGTTTTCTGACACTGGTAAATCAAGAGGTAATGGCAGTAAGTATTGCCAGAGAGATGACAGAGAGCCTAGGGAGATGGTACAGAGGGTAACAACAGTTTCATGCAAGCTTGAAGTCTGGGATCCAGATACCAGTACCTACCTAAAAGTCTGGGAGTAGCCAATGGAGTATCTGTGACTTCACAGAGTTGGGATATATGTACTAAGACAGGAGGATTATTGCTAGCTGCTAGCCTAGCTCCAGGTTCAATGACTGACCCTGTCTCAAAGAAAAGATAGAGAAGGCACCTGAACTCCTCCTCTGGCCTCTGTGAGTGTGCTAACAGGCACACATATATAGACTATGTGCACACACTCCACACCTAACCCCCCCCCCCAAACACACACAGAGTTGAACAGTATACTTGAACAGCATACTTCCAGTATACTTTTTTCATAAAAAAAATTCTTAAAAAAAATGATGCTCCAAAGGCTGGTGCTCAGGCCATCTTCATGTTTGACTGAAGAGGGAAGGAAGGAGCCGGGCTGTATAGGGGAGGATGAAGAAGGCTTTCTGAAGTGGCTGCCAGATGCTGTAAACCTGTAGAATTGTTTCTTATCTGTGAGACTCTGAGAAGTGGCTTCTGAAGGAGAAGATGTAATCCTGGAGATATTTTCTTTTCTTTTCTTTTCTTTTTTAAGACAACATTTGCTTTCAATTTATTAATCAAACACTTCATAATCACCCACTGTATACAACTCTTCAATTTCGAACTAAGACAGCCAGTGTAATGACAATAACTTGTATGGCAGACTCAAATTAGGGAATTTGGATCTTTGTCTGAGTTGTAGTCCAGGTTTGTCAGCTGGAGAATGCCTTGTAAGTGCTTTGAATTTGATTTCCTTGAATACTTTACTAGCTGCATGGCATAACTGGATTGTAACCTTATTTATTTCTAGTATTGAACAAGCTGGAATACTTGACCTAACTTAACTTTTTTTTTTAAGTTTTATAGCATTATAATGAGAAAAGTTACATGATTTCAATTTATCTGAATTTGTTAACATTTAAAAACATATTTTAAGTAAATAGAACTAAATCACATTCTTGTTTTCCTTTTTGTACCCCAACTCCTCTCAGAGACTCCCCCTTCAATACCTACAATATCTTTTTTGTCATATTCTTTAAAATGTATAAATTATTATAACAATAAGAGTGAATAATATAAAAGTTGTTTGATATGAAACAACAATCAATTTAACAGTCTTATGTAGATGCTTGTCTACGGCAATACTGAAAATACATGTTTTTCTCAATATAAATTTTAAATAACTCCAAACATATTAACTGTATATTTCAAAATAATACATCATTACTAATATTTTCTTAAATGAACATAAATATATAAAGTGTTTTTGTTTGTTTGTTTTGTATTTAGTAGAGCTTAAAATCTTAGCTCTTACTGTGGTAACTTGATACCAGAGTTACAAACGTCAAGCAAAGCATTCAGTCTCACTCTTTGTTGTTCTCTTACAACCCCCCTCCCAATTTAATTGTCTACATTTCTTTTGGGTATATAAAGACTTTTAAAATATGTAAAGCTGTAAGCTATAAATATGTAAGATATGTAAGCTGTTCTGAAAACCATAGTATAGTGTAAAAACATGAAATAAACAATACTACTAATAGAGAGACTGAGATAGGAGAAGCAAGATCTCAACACCATTATGTTGTACACAGCAAGACACTGTCACAAACAAACAAGCTGAAAGTATATATGGATTGTATAATATTGGACCTATTTCTCCAATTACCAAATTACAGAGACCATTGGATGACAGTCAATAAATTTCTAATTTCTCATATTTTTGGATTTCATTCGATTAAGATATGTCGGTAATATTAATTTTCATATTAAGATATTAAGAAAAAGTAATTGTTACTTCCTGTTGTTTTTGTTGTAAGAGGTGGAATTAGGTTTGTTGAAAGATTACTTTCTTGTTTCTTCTAGGGTGTAGTTTTGCTCCTTATGTTGGTGTTTTCTATCTATTATCCTTTGTAAGGCTGGATTTGTGGAAAGATATAAATTTTGTTTTGTCATAGAATATCTTCTTTTCTCCATCTATGGTAATTGAGAGTTTTGCTAGGTATAGTAGCCTGGGCTGGCATTTGTGTTCTCGTAGGGTCTGTATGACATCTGCCCAGGATCTTCTAGCTTTCATAGTCTCTGGTGAGAAGTCTGGTGTAATTCTGATAGGCCTGCCTTTATATGTTACTTGACCTTTTTCCCTTACTGCTTTTAAAATTCTTTCTTTGTTTAGTGCATTTGGTGTTTTTACTATTATGTAACGGGAAGAATTTCTTTTCTGGTCCAGTCTATTTGGAGTTCTGTAGGCTTCTTGTATGTTCATGGGCATCTCTTTCTTTAGGTTAGGGAAGTTTTCTCCTATAATTTTGTTGAAGATATTTACTGGCCCATTACCTTGGGAGTCTTCACTCTCTTCTATATCTATTATCCTTAGGTTTGGTCTTCTCATTGCATCCTGGATTTCCTGGATGTTTTGGGTTAGGAGCTTTTTACTTTTTGCATTTCCTTTGACTGTTGTGTCAATGTTTTCTATGGTGTCTTTTGCCCCTGAGATTCTCTCTTCTATCTCTTGTATTCTGTTGATGTTGCTTGCATCTACAACTCCTGATTTCTTTCCTAGGTTTTCTATCTCCAAGGTTGTCTCTCTGATTTCTTAATTGCTTCTCTTTCCATTTTTAGATTCTGAATGGTTTTGCTCATTTCCTTCACCTGTTTGATTGTGTTTTCCTGTAGTTCTTTAAGGGATTTTTGTGTTTCCTCTTGAAGGGCTTCTAGCTGTTTACCTATATTCTCTTGTATTTCTTTGAGGGTGCTATTTATGTCTTTCTTAAAGTCCTGTATCATCATCATGAGAAGTGATTTTAGATCTGAGTCTTGCTTTTCCGGTGTGATGGTGTGTCCAGGACTTGCAATGGTGGAAGTATTGGGTTCTGATGATGCCAAGTAACCTTGGTTTGTGTTGCTTATATTCTTAACACTTGCCCCGCATGATCTGGTTATCTTTAATGCTACCTGCCCTTGCTATATCTGACTGGAGCCTGTCCTTCTTGTGATCCTGGTTGTGTCAGAACTCCTCAGAGTCAAGCTGTCTTTGTGATCCTGTGATTCTGGGATCCTGTGACCCTGGGCTTGTTAGAGCACCAGGGAGTGGAGCTTCCTCTGGGTGTTTTGGGAATGACTGCGGAGTTTGTGCCCAAGGTCTGCTCAGGGCACTGGCCGGACCATACAGACCAGAAGCAGCCTGAGCCAATGGTTAGCAGAGTTCCTGTGTGCCTGGGTCCTCCTGGTCCCAGTTACTCCCGGTGTTGGGACAGATGTTATGTCCTCCTCATCTCTGATCCTGAGCATGTTAGAGTGCCTAGGAGTGGAGCTTCCTCTGGGTGTTGTGGGACCAGAAGGAACCTGAGCCACTGGGTTGGCAGAGTTCCTGTGTGCCTGGTCCCACTGGTCCCAGTTACTCCCTGGAGATATTTTCTACTTTTATCAGTGTTATGATTCTTCGTAGTGTTTCACACACTCACAGTTGCTACATACCGAGAAATAATGTCTATTTTAAAATAGAAGCTTAGGTATGGAAACTGTGGCCAAATTAATTGCTGCCTTTCTGGTGTACTTACAGGAGATGTTCCTCTCCCCCTCTGACTGCCACTACGTATTAGCAAGGCTAATTATGTTTTGCTTGGATTTATCTTTAGGGTTCTAGAATGTGAATAATGGGCACACAGTTGTTAAACTATATTAATATATCTGCTCTAAATTTACTAACTAAATTGTACAGTGCATAAGAAATGGACCACCTTCTAAGTCTTTGTGGTTTTATTGGCTCAATGTTGTTTTTAAAAGTATTTATAAAATGACAGTAATGATTTTAATAACTAATTAAAATATCCTTTCTAAGTATTGAAGACTACATAAAATTACCTTTTAAAACAGTCACTGACTATTGACATGGAAATAGAGGCAAGACTGTTTGGGGGAGGAACAACAGACCAATGAAAGGCTAAGAGAGGACAGGGAAAGTGATGGATGCGGGGTGGGGGCAAATAAATGTAAGTGAACATGTGTGAAACTATCAGAAAGAAAACAATGCTTTTACACTTACCAAAAATTGAACAAAACCAAAACACAACTATTGATGTTATCACTTTGAATTCCAGTCAAGATGAGTAATAAATTAGGAATAAAATAAGAAAAAGACTCCAAGTTTTTTGTGTGTTTTTACTGTTGAAGATAGGTTTGATACTGCTAACAAAGTTTGGTGTGGTACTGCGCACTTATAATCACAACACTTGAGAGGCCGAGGCAGGAGGATTGAAAGTTTGAGGCCAGCCTGGGCTTGTCTCAAAAATTGTTACTATTGTCTTACTTTGGACATGAATTCTTTAGAAAGCAATGGAAACTATTATAAATATTTATCCAGCAAGTGTTTGATGGGTGCTAATGATGTTTCTAGAATATTGAACTGTGTCTTCACATTTGCATTACATGTGTAAAAAGTTTGCTTGTAGCTCAATATTTTAACATGAGCTGGTAGTTATTGTGAAAAACTGATCATCTCAACCCATAACTATTAACTCATAGATTCATAACAAAAGCATTATAGAAAATTCATCTAATCTGGAAGGCTGGTGGCCACTGAAGTGCTGGGCATTGTCATTTACCACCTACCTGTGAGTACCTGTGAGGATCATGTTCCTAAGGCTGGCTTGAATTCTCTCCAATTTGTTTGCTGTGAGCAAGTCTTACTTAGGATGCCTTCCATGAGTTCCAGGAGCTTAGATCTTTACTGCCTGAGATTTTGAGGAGAGAGTTCATATTTTTTAATATTTTCATGGAATTCCAAGTAATTTTCTTCTCAAACTTCTTTAAAAAACACCTATTTATTTATTTATTTATTTATTTAATTATTTAGTGCATATGTATGTGTGTGTGTGTTTGCATGCACATGTGTGGTATGTACGTGCATGTATCATGTGCATTGCTGTGTGAAACTATTCTATGGATCTATGAACAAACCTTTACTTACCCAAGATGGGGAAGGGTTGACAGACGAATGTGACACCACCAGAGTCCAATTTGGTAAACCAATGAGTTTGTATGGTGTTACTAACAGGAGTATGTTGAGGGTTACTTGCAGGAACTGCAATGATTCTAAAGTACCTGCAACACCAGAAGCCCACCCTAGAATGGAAGATGACTTACAAAAGCTGGAACCTGGAGCTCGTTGTATGACTTACAGGCAGCTGGACAGGCTGGAGAGTGCCTCTTGCAGGCAGCACTGACTTCTTAGCAATCCTTACTGCTTGGGGGTAAGGGGAGAGGCCTACTACATTTGGTCAGATTCTGGGATTTCCTGAGTCCCTGGAGTTTTTTACTTTCTGGATCTTAATGAGCTTCCCCTCAGAATGTTCTTAGTCCTTAGGACTTACAGAGTTCTACACACATACATGGGGAGGTCAGAGAACAACATGTGAGAGTCAACTCTTTCATTCCATCATGTAGGTTCTAGGGATCAAACTCAGGTCTTCAGGCTAGGCAGCATTTATGTTTTCTTTCTTGAGTATTGTAAATGACACTGCTGTAGCTGTGTGTGTAGAAATGTTGGCATAAACCTGTATTTTCAGATCTCTTAGGTATGTGTCATATGCAGAGTAGAGTTGCTGGTCTTCTGTGAACTGTTAGCTTTTTGACGAACTGTTGAACCCTATCCCAAAGCCATTGTACCACCTTACATTTTTCCAGCACCTTGCAAGGACCCTTTTTTCTCAAAAGAAGTTGATACAGACACAATACTGGGAAATGATGACTGGCCAGGCGAACAGTGCCAGCCTGTGGAGTTTGCTTTGCTGTGTTCAAATGTAGAGTCCGTTGTGATGGAGAATTCAGAAGTGCAATATCCAATAAAATAGACTTTCAACCAAAAGTTACCAAGCAAGATGATAAAGGACACTTCATATTCATCAAAGGAAAAATCCACCAAGAGAAAGTCTCAATTCTGAACATATATGACCCAAATGCAAGGGTGCAAGGGCACCCACACTCAAAAGAAACTTTACTAAAGCTCAAAACACACATTGAGCCCCACAGAATAATAGTGGGAGACTTTAGCACCCCACTCTCATCAATGGACAGATCATGGAAACAGAAAGTAAACAAAGACACAGTGGAACTAACAGAAGTTATGAACCAAATGGATTTAACAGATGTCTATAGAACATTTCACCCTAAGACAAAAGATATACACCTTCTTCTCAGCACCTCATGGTACCTGTTCCAAAACTGGCCATATAATTGATCACAAAACAAGCCTCAACCGATACAAAAAGATTGAAATAATCCCATGCATCCTATCAGATCACCATGGCCTAAGGCTGGTCTTCAATAACAACAAAATCAACAGAAAGCCCACATACCCATGGAAACTGAACAACTCTTTACTCAATAATAACTTGGTCAAGGAAGAAATAAAGAAACACTTTCTGGAATTCAATGAAAATGATGACATTGCATAGCCAAACTTATGGGACACAATGAAAGCAGTATGAAGAGGAAAATTCACAGCACTAAGTGCCTCGGTAAAGAAATTGGAGAGACCCTACACTAGCAACTTAACAGCACACCTGAGAGCTCTAGAACAAAAAGAAACAAACATACCCAAAAAGAGTAGATGCAATTTGTGTTTAAGGGTTAACATCTGTTTTCATTTTATGCTTCTTATTTGAAGCTCATATCTAGAAAATTTTTTTCTGTTATTTTTAGCATTTTTCTCCATGCATCTGCTCTTTTAAATTTTTGCCTTCTTGATTTCCTGGATGTTACAACTCCACTTTACCCCTGCCCTGAGTTGCTTGCATATTTCCTTTGATGTGATAAAGGTGACAGAATGGATCTATTTTCTGTATAGACATGCCTTAGCCACAGAAGAGACTGAGCATGTTGACCATGGCCTGATGGAGACACAGCTCTTAGAGAAGGACCCTGAGCTGGAGGTTTGTCCTCTGCCCCTGATAGTGGCCTCTCTTTGATCTTCTGTACCCTCACCATGCTGGGCCTTGTTTCAAGGCTCAAAAAAGTGACTCAGGATTGAAGTATATCCCAGCAGTCCAGTTTTAGTCTTATTGGGGGGTGGTCAATGTCCACATATTCAGTTATTCATCCCCTCAAGGCACAGCCCAAGTTGGCTCTACAGACATAAAGGAGCCTGTCTGAAGTCTCAGAGGCTGCTCATATAGAAGCTTGACCTAGAATCTAACCATGCTAAGAATTGTTGAAGGAGTAAGGTGTGGTAGTGTACACCTACAATCCCACGACTTAGAAGCAGAGGCATAGGATAGCTGTGATTTCAAGGCTAAGATGGTTTGGATAGGAAGGTCCAGGACATCCAGGGCTGCACAACAAGACCCCACCTCAAAACCAAGCAGTCACTGAAGGAATCTCCCTAAAGTGAGATTAGCTGTGGCAAGAGAGGACAAGATAGCTGTTTTATTATAATATTTGAAGAGTCGTTCAAATACACTTGACAGAGGCCCATATTTTGGTCTTATGTTCTGGCCCTGTTATTGAGTACCTCTTTTTTTTTTTAAGTTCACGTTTCTTTCAGCCTAAAATAATTGTGTCTTCAGGAACATAACGCGCACTGATGAGAGCTGGATTCCTGAGCAGATTGAGTAGCAGCATGGTAGCTTTTTGAGTTCAGCCATCAGTGAATTGAAATTGTAATAGCTGTATTTATTATACTCAGTTCCGAATGAGTTATTAATAAGCCTTTCTTTGGTCCCATGTTATCTCTGGTTTACAGGCTAATTTGTTTTTAGTAGAATTTCCCTAAATTCTATTGGATGTTTTATTACTAGAATGTTTAAAATGGCTGATTGCTAGAATCTTCAGGGAAACTAAAGCCTTAATTACATCTAGTATTTTTTATTATAGTTGATTCTTTAGATGAGTTCAAAAGTAACTTATTTAAAGACATGAATTGCCTAGTATTGATTTATATTTTTTTATTCTCCTAACACTTTTCACAATGCTTATTAAGCCCTACCATGTTGGAAGCAGGGGGTTCCTGAGTTTGAGACTTTTCCATGTGACTATTCACTTGTGAGTAAATGTTGATCAGTTTGTAGATCTAGTTAGTTCTAGGTACCAGTTTTCAGTGACTGTATTGACAAATTGGATTTTATCTGGAGAATTAAAAGATGGGAGAGAGAGAGAGGGAGGGAGAGAGAGAGAGGGAGAGAGAGAGAGAAAGAGAGAAAGAGAAGAAACACAAGTACATGCCTGATTTATAGGTAGCCCAGTCCTGGTGCTGGATATGTGATCATATATATATATATATATATATATGTGTGTGTGTGTGTGTGTGTGTGTGTGTGTGTGTGTTTAAAGTATTGACTTATGTTTTTAGCTTTATCATCTATTCCTATTGTTTTCTTTTTTAAGATTTATTTATTATATGTAAGTACACTGTAGCTATCTTCAGACACACCAGAAGAGGGCATCAGATCTCATTACTGATGGTTGTGAGCCACCATGTGGTTGCTGGAATTTGAATTCAGGACCTTCGGAACAACAGTCAGTGCTCTTAACCACTGAGCCATCTCTCCAGACCCATCTATGCCTATTGTTATAAAGGGATAGTGATAGGCTACTGAGCTCTCTGAGTATCATAGAAAATGCTTTTTATTTTATTGATCACATTGATTTTCTTAAAAAAAAAAAACATGTTTGCTAAGTCTTCCAAATGGGGACTCAAATAGCTCTGGTAGGAGTAGCAATTGAAAACTGCTAGTTTACTATGAGGTGGTTTCGGGAAGATCTATAACTGAAATAGTATGGACATTCAATTAGTGTCTTTGATATTCAAGCATAGGGAGTGGGAGCGCTACGGTCATTTTTGAAATTGTGTTTTCAGAGTCAGTTACTAATTGGATTGTAGAGTACTGTATTAGAGCTTTAAATGGCACCACAATTCATTGCAGTGCTGACCAGGGGTAATATATGTGCAGGTAAATGAAATCCATCTTCATGAAGAATGACTGGTTACAAAATGATTCAATCTGATTTTAAAATAAAGCAGTAAGTGAAACCAGTAAGGATTCAAAAAATACTTAGGGCCCCAGGAAAAAAGATTTAGTGCATTTAGCTTTCAAACAGTTTCTCCCTATAGATGAATGCCTTTAAATTGATTCAAGTTATCAAGCCATTAGATTAATAAAGTAAGGGAAGATTTCTATTTTCTCTTTGGTAAGGACCCAGACTTCAGGGACAGAGAGCTCTCTTTCTTCCTTCTTAAGTGGTAAGCCCTCTGTCTAGATCTTTGGTCCTCTTCCTAAATCAGTGGAAAACTCTGTTCTCTGAGCTGAACCTGAGCTCAGCATGAGTGCTGTTAAAGGTTTAAGAGGATGACTAGGAATGATGATGGAGGCCTGCAGTCCAGCATTTGGTGTGCTAGCTGGAGGCTGGAAGATACAGAGTTCAGGGCCAACTTTGGCTACACTGCACATGTGGCTAGTCTAGGCTACTTGAAACCCTATTTTTTAAAAAATAATGATTTGATATTGTGAAAAAGATCACAAACTGAGAGATGTTCCCCTGACAAGGATATAAGTTTTATAGCTATCTTTAGAATTCTTTATTATTTTTTTACTCAAAGAACTTGAAACATTATGATGGATCAGTTTTTCTTGAATATCTATATAGCCCAGGCTATTGGAATTAGAGAATATGAGAAATATCTTCAAGTTCACTGGAGAGCAAGGCAAATACTTGTCTACCTTAGTGGACAGATTGATTGATTGATTGGTTCAGCCAGCTGGTTGTGGCACACGCCTTTAATCCCAGCACTTGGGAGGCAGAGGCAGGCAGATTTCTGAGTTTGAGGCCAGCCTGGTCTACAGAGTGAGTTCCAGGACAGCGGGGGCTACACAGAGAAACCCTGTCTCGAAAAACCAAAAAAAAAAAAAAAAAAGATTGGTTCATCCATTCATTCTTTAGCTCTGCTAAAAAATAATTTTAATCTTTTCATGGATGATCTTCAAATTCCAGCCTGAATATTGTGCAATGCAAACAGGAGTTTTTAAATGTTGAAATGATGACTTTTCCCAAATATTTGGATATCTGATGTGAATACTGAGCAGAGGATTTTCTCACTTTATGCCTAAACATTTCACTAACTGTGCAGTAAAAATATGACAAAGACGTTTTTGTTTGAAACATCCAAGACATCCAAGATCTTTTCTTCTTTCACACATTTTTCTGGAAATATAGTAAGATTGACTCTGGAGCAATAGTTTTTTGAGTATTTGTGGCTTAGGCACCTAGGTGGGATATGGAACCAATTCCATTCCTTCTGCTACTTAGTGGCCTCTAGTTCTCCACAGATTGTATGCAAAATTTATGGAGCTCCTTGCCTTGTAGGCTTATTCATAAAGTGTGGGGATGAAAAGATGGAACTGGATGCCCATTATCTCTATTACTAATTCATATTATCGTAAAGTTCCTGAATTATCTTAATTTTGGCAATTTTGCTTTTCATTAGATTTCTTTTTGTCACATATGGGAGCTCTGTTTTAGACTCTTAGTTACTCTTTATTCAGA
>JADRCD010229928.1:2643-18256 GCA_019843815.1 Montemys delectorum | reverse complement strand
TAACTAGCAAAATGTAACATTCTGGAACAGTGGAGTTACAACAACATGTATGATTTAAACTAGTAATTTCTTCAAATTGAACTACATGGAAATCTATGAGTTAAAAATTTTTTATCATCTTTACAGCTGAATTTTTGAGTATTGGGTTTGTAGTTATGTAATTTTCTTCATGTTATTCAAGTTTACTAAAATTGTTCGTGACTGGATCTCATGTACCAAGACATTTATGGCTCTTTTAAGCTATCTTCACTAGGAATTAAATATTTTTGCGTTTTGTTTGCTAAATTTGCTTTTTTTTTTTTCAGTCTGGAATGGCTTATTAAATGAGAGAAAGCAAAAAATAAATTCTAGAAATTGTGTAGAAATTTTTTCAAGTACATGCATTTTAAATTAGAGCTGTTGAGTACTACTTCTATGAAATGACTCTGAAGCATTTTCCCCAGATATCTGATGCTTCTTTATAAAAGTTTTCATATTAGTTACTCACCAAGTGACACTGAATTTGAATAGTCATTTAAAACATGCTATGAGATCATACAGGGTTAATTCCTGCAGATAAATGACATTGATTTTTATTACAATGACACTGGGAAACTGAAATACACAGTTTGGCATTTTCTTGGTTGACCCAATCTTTGCCTGTCTCATTGCATCCTTTCTAAAGACAGTAAAGATGCGATTAAGAATAAAAAAAGACACCTGTGCCCAGATTTAGTTAGCCAAGAATGGTAAGGTCTTGTGTTTAAGAGGTAGAGAACCCAGTTGATAGAAATGTCTGGACTCATTAGCACCAATGATGCTGAAGGCCACTGGGAAGCTCAGAGAGGGTACTTTGCTTTGGACATTAAAAAAACAGAGGCAAACCATGACACTTGGAGTGTAGGTCAGGAAGAAAAATCATCTATCATCTTTCCTGGCAGCTTTCTGTCAGATTCTTGCTCTGTTTAGTGTATGAACCCTGCTTTTGATACCAACCAGTTGTCACCCAAGTGTAAATGAAGCTAATATTCACTGACCTTATGGATGGCAAATGAAGGACTGTGTGTCATTTAGGAAATAATGTGATTTGACACTTCAATAAGTGAGTGATATGCAGAAGGAGAAAAGGGGTGAAGACGGTGAGAAAGACTGATGACTGATTGGTTGTTTCGATCAAATAATGAAGATGTACCCTTCAGGTACTCTGTGTCTCCTGTTGACTTTTGGGACACAATTTTAGCTGTTGTGTTTTTATGGACTTATCATGACATTTCACACAGAGCCTGATCATGGTGCAGAATAGAGCCTCACTTGGGTTTCCTCTGTCTCTACATCCAACACCTGGTCACAGAGACAGGATTCAGTTTCTGCTAATAGAAGCTCAGCACTTTGAAGATGATTCTGACTTGCTAGGTCACACTGAAAACAAAGCAGAGCAGAATTTTTATCATTAAAAATGTGGACTACTCCTTTGAGAGGAGATGGAAAGGCACCATTTTGTTGATTGGTTTTTAGGCAGTCAATGAGTTCTTTATCTTCAAGTTGGAGTTGTCAATTACTCTCTCATCGTCTTGTTTTTCATTGAATCAAGACTTTGTCATATTTTTCTCTTTGAAGATTATATTTTAATAATATACTTTGTGCTCTTCTACTGAAAGAATTCCCATTATTATCTTAAAAAGTTCTCATAAAATGATTGTTAAGATGCAGCAGCCCCTGTAAATAGCTGTTACATGAGGAATGTAAAACGGTAGCTATGTTTTTTAGGTAACATCACCACAAGCAGAAATGGAAAAATAAAACAATGATTTCCAAGAATGAGTAGAATTTGAGATTTGCAGAAAAGATCAATTAAGTCATCATCCAGGGTTTCTGATTGAGGGAAATCAGTTTTCTGCCATAGTGGATTTTATGAGAATCACCAGGATAGATCTGCATCTAATTGACATCAACCGTGTTTCAACTGAAAATAAGCAGCTGTAAAATTTTGGAGTCTGTGGCTGGATTCTGGTTCACCTCATCAGTCTTGTTTATTTGTACTTATTAAATGAGTGGACATGGTTTTTTTCTACCGACTTAAAAGGCAGCACTGAATCTGTCAGATATTTTTCTCTCTGGTCTCTCTCAACAAGTAAGTGAAATCAGATGCGATCATGCATTGTGCTCCTGGCAGCGCTCCTAGTGCCCTCAACCTACTCACACAAAGACACTAACCATGAGGGCACTAACTTCTTAGTTCTTTTCTTTTTTCCCCCCTCAATATTTGTCTCAGTTAAAACAGCCTTCAAAGTAAATGTAATGTCACTGAGTTCTGACATTTCTCTCCCTAGTTGCTTATGCTGTAAAGAATTTACCAACTGTGTTTTTGTATCTCTTCATAGATGTACACTTTTATAGGAGCATAAGAATTGTACAGCCTTGTTTTCTTTTCTTTTCTTTTGTCCAGTAGTTCTCTTTTTCAGTATGTCTTTTAATTCAGAGATTATAATACAATCACATCACTTTTCTATTCCTTTCCTTCCTCCAGACTCTCTCACACAGCACCCTTTCCTCTCTTTCAGACTCATAGCCTCTTTTGTCATAGGTTGTCATATCCATATTTGTGTGTGTGTGTATATATATATACACACACACACATATATATGTATATGTATATATTCAGAAGTACAACCTGCTGCATTTGTCTGTGTCTGCACATAAAAAATAAATTCAATCAATGAAGCCATTATTTTTGAAGTCATATCAGGACAAAAAAAAATTAATTGTTTTCGTTAGTGGCAGCAGTGGTGATTGTGTGGTAACTATAAGTGATATTCAAACATCTGGAATGACAATAGTCAGTTTGTATAAAGTCTCAGATGGAAATACAACAGTGTAAAAACAGTGATGAGCCCTTCCTCCTCTCCGGGTGTGTTTGGGTGACATAAATAATGCTGTCCTGCTTACCTCATGAAAACTGTGGAAAGGCCAGTGTGTGTGTGTGTGTGTGTGTGTGTGTGTGTGTGTGTGTGTAAAAGCAGCAGCAGCAGCATTAGTTAAACTTAGTGCTCCGTGGAGACCATAGTTCCTAGATATAGCAGGTGTTTCACCAAAGGGAAAGGCCACCTCTCCTTCACCCTAAGATATCCTCTTAGATGATTAGCACTGCAGGTTAAAAAGTGCCATTTTATGCTGTGTTAAAGTCAGTTACCGCTTTCCCCTACCCCCAGCTTGTCCTGCCTCTAGTCTGTACCTGTACTGTCAGCCCACTCCAGGGCTGGTTTTTATGCTTGTTTGTTTGTTTGTTTGTTTTTGTTTGCTTAGTTGATTGATAGATTGACTGTTTTTTTTTTTTAAGGAAAAATCAATACATAAAGGCTTCTGATAGATTTCCAAAAAAAAAAAAATTTGAGCTCGTGCTATCATATCATAGGACGACTTGGTTTATTCTTAGAAAAAGCAATCCAAGTCTGAGTATACGTCACGTCCCATTGTGGCAATCATCGCACTACTGTCCTCGTGACTGCTGAGGCACTCCTGTGCTTCCAAATCCTCCCTTAGTCCTCTAGGCTGTGGGCGTGCTCTCTTAGAAGCTGACACCTACGCCTTGCAGAAGAGGGGTCAGTAGAAATATATTAAAGATGCCTTTCAAGTCCTGAAACTTCCATACAAATTGTGGCCTCCTAGGCTGGTCCTAAAATGTATTTCACAGATCTTTAAATTTGGTCAAATGAGAAACAAAGCATTTTATTCATAGTTAATTGTAATTATTATCTATTAAGAAATAATGGGCGGTGGTGGTGCATGCCTTTAATCCCAGCACTTGGGAGGCAGAGGCAGGTAGATTTCTGAGTTCGAGGCCAGCCTGGTCTCCAGGACCAGGACAGCCAGGGTTATACAGAGAAACCCTGTCTCGAAAAACCAAAAAAAAAAAAAAAAAAAAAGAACATTTTATTTTAACTTTATTAATTTCATGATTCTGAATAGTATTATTAAAATTTATTCATTAAATAAACTTATTGAATATTTCCAACAGTTTCTTTTATTTATCTTTAAAATAATTCATGATGAAATTATTAAGTAAATTAAACTTTAATTTACCTGTTGAGATTATATATTTAAGTTGTTACCTAGGAAATTTATGTTATCAAAATAGACATTATAGGGCTAAGGGTACAGCTTGTAGTAGAGATTTTGCTTAATGATATCTTACACCAACACCTAGTACTAGAGAGATGGGGAGGACATGGGGGGAGGAGAGAGGAAGAGAGAGAGAGAGAGAGGAGGATGGAGGAAGGGAGGAAGAAAGGAAGAGCAACCTTGTGTTTATTGTTTTTACAATAGTAAACTGTGCTATACTGTGTATCAGATAAGTTTGGCTTATTTGTATTGTTAAATATGAAAAAATTCATATCTCTTTTAAGTAAAGAGGAAAAAAAATAGTGAATATATTCATTGGTGCAAATTTTCTCTGTCAATGTATGGTAAGCATTATTTCATATCTTCAGGGAATATTTATGAGGTAACAAGGTGAATATATAGCATTCTGTTTCCTATTTCGGACATAGAGAAGAATGTGAGATAGCTTTTGGTAGCATAATCACTTGGAGAATGATAATGAAGCAAACAGTGAAGTCCCTCACTGTGAGCCTCAGAAGAGGCTGTCTCTCCTTTGGTGACAGTGGTGAGGGACAATGAGCTGCAGTGCCTGTAGATCTGCAGTGATATGCCCCCCCTTTCCCGCTCAGACAGCCAGGCAAAAGTGCACACACTGACAGACAGAAAGTTGACCATTCCTTTAGGGCAGAGTTGATTCCACTTCTGATTCTTACTGTGCTATTGGGGTCAAGGATTTCTGGAGAAGTTTAAGCAACGTTTGCTGTAGGGAAAAGGGCTGACTTCCCCCTTCCCACCTGCAGAGCTCCAAGGTGATGTGGAGACCAGAGCTTATTTTGCTTTGCATTGTCAGTGTAGCTCTGGCTTTCTTTGACAATTGTAAAAGATTCCCGGGATGAAGGAATTCTAATTTGCCTGCTATACAGAGATCAGGGGACTATGATATATGTGTGTATATTACATTATACCACATACATATTTAAATTTAGTTCATGCCGATTTATATTTAAAGAAACCAACTCAAACGCTGTCTGCTACGCTCCCGAAGTGTAAGCATAGAATGAATGAAAATCAACTGTACTTCAGTGGTAGATATTTTCTGCTCTGTCTGCTCTATCTCTGGAACCACCAAGATTTTAATTTTTAAGTAGCTATAAGATAAGTTGGCAAGTAGAATGTTTAAAAAGAAAGCCAATAATTGCGTTCTAGGCTCTTAATTTCTGGCTAGTTGACTAAATACATCTCTTCCCTTCCATTTGTGCCTCTCATCCTTTCTGTCATTTAAGCTTATAAATGGAAGCAGGTAGCTCATATGCATATCGGCACATTCATAAATATGCAGAGCCTTTCTGAGATCTGTTGGTGCTGTCTTAGTCCCTTTCCCTGTTTGACTGAGGAAATTATCCTTTAAGTTCTGCCTGTTCCAGCCACCTTCACCATCTTTAAGCCCTCCACCCTCCTCTCTCCTGAAAGCACAGTGCTAGTGTAAGAATAATCAACATGGTGTGGTTCCTTCTGAGTAAAATCAAATTAGATTTTATCTTATGGTTGTCACAGAGCCTTTCCCAGGTTTTTCTGTAGCTGGCTTTTCTTGTTTTTACACGGTGATATCACAGAAACTTTTCCAGAATGGTTTCCACTCACACTTTTAGAGTTATAATGACCTTTCTTTCTCTCAAGGTAGAAACACATGGTTCAGAATCCGTTTGAACCTCCAGGGAGATAAGGCCTGGTGGAAAATTCTGGAGGGATTGCTCTCATTAGATATACTCATAACATGTTTGCAAGGGTAATTTGGCTAGATTGAAATAGTTGCTGACAATTTAAGCTATTATCAGAATTTAATGGATTTTACTGAGGAAAAAATGCTGCAAGTGACAAGAATATACTATGTGAAGGGGCTAGGGACTCTTCCTTGCAGCTCGGAGAGTTAAAGATCAAACACAACAAAGATACAGGCATTAACAAGCATTAGACTAGAAAGGCTGTTGGGGAAAGATACTTGGAATACAAACCAATGCAGTTCAGCCTAAGATATCTTCAGAGCCCATTGTCTGTTGAACACTGTGGCATTGATGTATGTATGGATGATGATGTATATATTGATGGCAAATACATATGCATCTCTAAATTTAATGTTAAGCCTGTAGACATGTATTTTAACTTTCTGAGAAATCAGATTTACCATCACTTACTTTATCAAATGTAACACATGGGAAGAATAATATTCTGTATGCCCTACTATCATCAAACATCCTAGTTCTTAACTTTTGCCTTGTCCATGCTCCGTGAGTACGTGTGATTGAACTGGAGGGTGGCAAATCACAAAGATAGTCACGATTAGTTCATAAATACAGCTCCTTCACAAACACAAAACTGTACTTTAAGCACCAAGAATTTGTACAGTTTTATCCAGACCGCATTCATTTTGCAACCGCCTCAACATTTCCGTGACATCCAACATCCAGTGGGGATCACGTAGTTGGGCCGGCCATTTTAAAACCCATGTTTAATTATATTGTCACTATGTTTTCTTAAAAACTTTTTATTTATTCTTTATGAACTTCATATCTTGTACTCCAGTCTTCATATCTCTCCCTGTACCTCCAGACATATATGTACATATACATATATATATGCTTACATATGTATACATATATATTTATGTATATATACACACACATATATATGCATATATACATACACACACACACACACATACACACACACAGAGTCAATGTGGAACTTTTATCTGCATCTTGGTTTACTTACAGTTATCTGCTTCAAGGCCTCTGGCTTCTGCTCTCCTCTCAATACTGGATCCTCATGGGGACTCCTCTTACATAGCTATCTCTGTTTTTACCCTGAGATCCTACCACTTTGGTTCTCCCTTTTTATTTTACTTCTAAATAAAAGTTACCTCTTATGATAGTCTACGTTATATATTTGCTCAGTGATGTTTCCTAAGTCTTTCGTTATTAGGTTCAGATGGCTGTTTTTGGAAGAGACAACCCCCACCCACCCACCCACCCACCCATCACCCACCTGACATTTCCTGCTTCCTACTCCTTCCATGACACCTTAGTATGATATACTCTAATATTCCCTCCTGAACTCTTGACCTCTTCTGTATTTATTGTAGGTGAAGTCAATTTGTGTTTGCTCATATGTACATGTCTTTAGAGCTGAAAATTTGGAAGTAGAAAACCTATCAAGGGACTGGTCTATGAAGAAAGCTGGTTCTCACTCTCATCGGCTATTGATTTCTAGTATTCTTCATGTAGAAAATTTCCCATATCTAAATTGACATGACAACTGCAGTCATTGTTCAGTTGTTTTTTTGGTTTTTTTGTTTTTTTTTTTTTTAGGAAGCCATGCTGATATTGCTTGGGGCAGCATCCCTTTCATGCCTAGAGTGGACTCTCTTGCAGTAGGCCTCCAGGTCCTCTGGCTAGTACTCTGAATCTCCCTGAGTCTTAGGTACAGGAGTTGTGTTATAGATGTACCAGCTGGGGCTGGGCGCCCACAGACACTTACTATCAGTGCCTTGAGCAGTTGTAGATTGTTTTGCTGAAATAGTCTCTGCTACAAAAGGAAGCTTCACTGATGAGAGGTTAAGAGCTACATTTACATGCAAGTTTCAAAAAAAAATCTTAATTTTCACTTGGAGAAGAGAGAATTTGAGTGTTAACTTTATTTCCTTTTTCTTTTTTAATTTCATAATTTGCCCTTACTGGTACTATGTTGTAGCTCATTTCAACCTAGCGTTTTTTGTCTGCCTCTCTTCCCAGAGAGATCTTGAATACAATTTTATTTTTTATGAACGCTTTATAATAAGAAGGTATTTGATTTCCAGAAAAGACTTTTGAAGTTGCTTTCAGATTTGGGTTATCTTTGGAAAGTAACATTTCCCCCTCTAAAGCAGAAGTAGAGGAACCACTTACATATCTAACACACATGTGACAGTAACATATGGGACATGGACAATAAATATGCATGAAAATAAAACTGCGTTTGTTTAAGGATTCTGGAGTTCATGTTGAGCTACTGATAAAGGCAAACTACAATTATTATTAATCTGAAAGTTGCTTTGTGGGTTTGTATTTTCACAAATTTGTCCGGAAATGATCCATAAGTCTTAGTGACTTTTTACTCCCACAAAACTTCTCCAATCTTCTCTAATCAGTTTCTCTTCTGTTGCTGCTAGTTATTTCTGGTCTCTATTCTAGCTTAGAGATAACTGGGACCTCTTAGTTACTGGTCTGCACGTGCCTTGTTTCTCACTGATATTTTTCTTCTATTTCTGATTTGTTCTGCATTTATTAATTTAATTATATGTATGTTGCATGACGTGTGTCTATAGGGGTGCGTGTGCCACTCTCAGGCGTTCCATGAGGGATGGAACTCATGTTACCAATCCTATTGGCAAGTACCCTTACATACTGAGCCATCCTGTAAGTCCCATACTTTTTAGTAGATGTGAAATGTTTATATTTACGATATTAAATGTTTATATTTTTAAAGTTAAATAGTCACATTAATTTCCATATGTAATTCCCAGGATATTTCTTAGTATCTAACTGAATGTCCTTTTCAGCTTCTCTTTACCTTTCACTGCTGTCTACTGACCTCGAGAATCCCCATTGCTTTGTTTCCCCCTTCAGTCACATGTTGGAGTTTTCTCTTGGAAGATGTCATTTCTCCCGAGACTTTTCTTGTCTTACTGTGTTCTGCTCTGGTCCCTTTCCAACAAGGCCACAGTTGTGCCAGTCAGAAAGGATTGCCATTGGCTTCATTAGATTATAGGTTGTTAGAAAAAAACAAAACAAAACAAAACACACTATTTCTCTAGAGCCTTTGCACTTGACATTCTTCTGGTCTTGCTTGTTGGAAATGGAACCATTAAACACCTCAGTGATGTTATATAGCTAGGGCAGGAAAATGAGGTTACATATTCTTATCCCAAATGCAGGGTCTATGTGAAATTTTGATGATACTAATTCAGATGGTAATTTTTAAAAGCCTGTTGACTCTAAAAATGACATTTCAAGTAAATGTCCAAGAATGAGAGTCTGTGATGATTATGAATCTTGATGGACTAGTCTAGATTTTTAGATCATGTTGTTAAATTACATTTATTTTCACAAGAATATGATCAAAATTTAAAGAAATTCAGTAAGCAATTTACAGAGTTCTGTGGTATTTTCTGGCAAAGACGGAAACATACAGACTGTGTTAATGTGGTTCGTGGGTAGCTAGTGGACCATATGGATTACCATATATTCTTTTTGTTTCCTTTGTGGACAATGCATAAAAACATATTTCATGTACTTCCCTATCTAGTTAGCCTCCTACTTATAACTTTAAGTTGAAAATAAGATCATGAAAACCAAGTGTGAGTCCAACAATCACATCCTTTCCTTCTTTTTCAGTCCTGTCAGCATATAAATTAAATGGACTTTTGATAATGTCCATTTACATAAACATGAGATACTATCAGTACTGGATAATGATTTGTGTTAATACATTGCAATAGTCTTTATTTCCAGAAATATTTTAATATAAACTTACTTTGCAGTTCTGAGAAATTTAGCAACTATACTATTGAGAAAGGGAATGAGCTTTGCAGGGTTAAATGTAAGAAACATTTAATTATTTATGGTACATTTTTAGTTGCTGGATGGCATAGAGAAAAGTGTATCATTTAAACACATTACTATGTAAAATACCTTTTATATATAACTTTTCTATATTAGTGATCTATCATCTATTGTTGTAACATGCCATTGCAATTTTGATATCAGTTACAGTGTTTTATGCAATTGATACAATTTATAGAGTAAGCCACAGATGAGCTATCGATGTTTTAACAGCTTGTATGTGATCATTCCTCAAAGGCACTTTCCTTAAAGAAGAAATTGGGAAATAATTTCATTTGACTTCTAAATAGAAAAATTAGTAAAAATCATGGCATAGGTGTACGTAGGAGTATGTGCAGTGTTAAAATCCCCACCGCATACTTGACATTGCCACATTTGGTGTATTACATATGTATTCAATTCTATCATGGAAATAATCTATGCCTGTCAGATATTGTATATCACAATCTCTGTCATTCTTTCCTGCCAAAGATACAGAGTTTAACTTTTGTTTTACTCTAAGAAATTAACACTGGTCTTCAGATTAGACTACATAAAATATTTTAGGTAAAATATCACCTTTGAATTATACATGAGAATCTAATATGTTGCAACATTAAAAAAATAATAATAATAACTGTGCCCTCTGGCCCTGCTTAGGTCTGTGCTTTTTGGCCAATCAGCTCTTTATATCCAGATATTCATGACATCCGTAGTATTTCAAGATTGGAGTACTAGCCGTTTCTACAGCATAAGAGTCTCATGATTAGTGGAAGTAATGGAGAAGTCTGGCCACAGCTTGTGTTTTGCCATCACTGCAGCTGTTGCCCAACATGAAACTTCCATCAGGAAAACTTGGGCTCCTGTTGATAATCTTTTTTTTTTTTTTTTTCCGAGACAGGGTTTTTCTGTGTAGCCCTAGCTGTCCTGGAACTCACTCTGTAGACCAGGCTGGCCTTGAACTCAGAAATCCGCCTGCCTCTGCCTCCCAAGTGCTAGGATTAAAGGCGTGCGCCACCACTGCCCGGTGATAATCTTTACAAATTTATCTCCTTATCCAGTCCATGAAAAATAAGCCAAATCAGAAAATCTCTGGTG
Source organism: Montemys delectorum (assembly GCA_019843815.1). NCBI lineage: Eukaryota > Metazoa > Chordata > Mammalia > Rodentia > Muridae > Montemys > Montemys delectorum. Next base: position 7,445 of record JADRCD010229928.1, on the reverse strand, counting down.
GATGTATTCTATACACCTTGCTAGAATTTGTATTTTCATGAGAGGATACCTGGATCAATAACAAAAATGACATGTGTTAGAAAATTATAAACTGATTTTGAATTTTAATTTTCTTTGGAAGTAAATTTTAACCAGAGAAAAATAAAGGCTTTCAGAATATATGATAATGTTTTAGTAGACAAGTGTGAGAGCCTGTAATGACATTATTAGCCATAGTGCATATTAAGAATGAAATGAATTACCAGATAGATGCGTATGTGTGAGAAAAAAAATACTGTTGATATTAAGAAAAATGATGTTTTCTTTGGCCATCATCTGGAAGGCTTCCTCTTGCAGCACATGGAAACTACTACAGAGACTCACAGTCAGAGAAGGGTGGGGGTAGTCTTGGAACTCTAAATGAGTGGTCTCCATCAAATCACTTGCCTCAGAACTTGGTGAGCACTGTAGAAGAGGAAGCAGAAGAATGTAAGAACCAGGAGAACAAGGCCCTCTGATTCAACCTAGCAAGGCTAGTATGAACTCACAGAGACTGATGTAGCACTTACAGGGCCTGCACAGGCCTGTAACAGGCCCTCTGAATGTATATGATAGCTTTCAGCGTAGTGCTTTTTTGGGACTCCTGAGTGTGTGGATGAGTGGTTCTCTGACTCTAGTGCCTTCTCTTGAGACTTTTTTTCGGTTTCTCTTGGCTTGCCTGTCTTATTGCAATATGCCAGTTTTTGTTTTACCTTATATTTTATTTTTTTCTTAAAAACTAAGTACAAAAAAAGAAGCTAGATATTAAGCTCTGTTGGGTTTGTATTGGAAGACTCATTGAAAATTAATCGGAATGGCATTTACTCTGAGCTACAGACTTTAAGAAGAGCCGAAGACTTGATTAGCAGTTCTGGCAAGATCTACTACAACCAAACTGTGAGGCAAAGAGGCTGAAGACGAGACAGGCTGAAAATAGAAGGGAAGGGATACATTTGACACATGTTTTGGAGACAGAACTAGTGCTTAGGAAAATGGTGGGATAGTGAGGGGTTTGCAGGATCCTGGGATTTGGAGTTTTTCACTGTTTTTTAAGTTTGTTCTTTTTAAGCTTGCTATTTCAGCCAAACTGCCTCAGCCAATGATGTTTCTAATTCAGACTGGGTTTTCCTAGTGCAACGCTTAGATTTTATCTTTTTTTGAAAGCACATGTGTTCACTTTCCCAAGGCTCTTTCTTTGACTGTCAGTGTTGTCACCGATATCTCACTACCTAGAAGTCTATGAATATTTCATTTTAATATATTAATCCACATTGTAGGTTACAGTTCTCTGATTAGGCGGTGAAACCTAAGCCCCCTGAAATTAAACTCTGTAGCACGTCCTAGTCCTGACCTTGGATGACTTAATTTCATGACTTTAGTTCTTTGTCTTAAATTGAGGCATTAAGGTAAACTCCAGTCTGAGAGATGCTCAGTGTTATTACTAATATGAAGACAAATAACACAAATGTATCAGTCACACTCCTGACCAAAATAAGTAAATGCTACTTGAAGTATCAGGCTGTTTGTAAGCTAATATTTGAATTCCATTAAGGAAGGGAAGCAGTAAAGGATGAAATGCCCCTGTCAATTAACAACCATTCAAACCAAGAAATCTTCATGTTGGCTTTCTAGTTTAGGATTCAGCGTTCTCATCCTATAAAGAAAGATGATATTCAAACATCCATTTTCACATGATCTCAGTGTTGATGATTAGATGTCATTGCTTCTGATTAGAAATATAGATGGTGAGCATGTACAGCATTGGTGATACTGCTTAGATGTGACTTGAGTATGCTGTGACTTTTTAGACGTGTGTTTGAAAATAGTGTACGTAGAGAAAAATGAATGGCAAGACATGATTAAAATTAAATCCCAGTGTACTTTTCCCTATGCATGTGGTGTTAGGAGACCCTCAAAGCATCACCTAGGATGTGCTGAAGGCAAGAGGATGCTTACAGGAAGCAAGACTTGAGTGGTAAGGTGGAGAGCTGGGAGCAGAGAATTCATCTTGGTCCTAAAGAGGAAGTTCAGCCAGTGACGTTTAATTATTTGTATAATACATGAAATAAAGACTTTGTTCTTTTATTTTTTTTTTTCAGGGTGCAAAACATGAGACAAAGGTTTGAGAAAGGCCAGTTTTCAGTCATCTTTCTGGTTTGTCAATCATCTCACTGATAGACTATAAAGAGTTAAACACATGCTTTTAAATTGTTAAAAAGACTTTGGAATAGAGGGTTTTTTAAAAATATTTTTGAATATTCCTGGTGCTCTCAAAGGAGAAAAGGTTAGAGAATACTATATGGGGTGGGGGGAACAAACTTCCAAACTGAAATAGAAAGAGAGGATTTCAATTTCTAACAGGGAAATGAAAATTCTGATTTCTCGTGTTAGATTAAATATGTGGTGTTTGTTAATAGATGATGGGCAGGCTACCAGTTTATCTTGGTAAAACACTAAACAGAGGTACATGGCTTTGAGGATGAGAGGTATAAAAACAACACCAAAAACCCCAAGCCATAACCAACCAAACAAACAAATACCCCAAGAGCATTTTTTCAAAAGATTATCTTCTCCTCTCATATATTAGGTCAATGGTTTCAGTTTTCAATAACCATATAAATACAGAAAGTGTCAGAGCACCTACATTGAAACAAATGTTGGCTAATTTAATTTGCAACTAACTTGCTGATTTTTCTTAACTAAGCCTAAGTACATGGCTTAACAGTAACAATACCGACAGTGGTTTTGTTCTGCCCAAAATGCTTTCAGGACATATTTTAAAATGATAACAGTTTTCTGAAGTCATTACTTTCAGAGAAAGTAGTAACACAAAATATCACATGGAAAAGTGATGATAGAAAATAGCACAGAAATAGTGTTATAAAATATCAGATAAAGTAGTGATTCAGAATGTCAAAGAGAGTATTGATATAAATTACAATCTTTTAAAGCCATTGCATTTGGTCATGCCAGTTGCCCACCTTTTCTTCTCAAATTTAGCTTAAGGTATTCCTGGAATACCTAATAATTTATAGTAAATATTTCATTTTTTTTTTCTTTCAAGCTCAGGATTTATAACATTGCAGCTTTCTGTGCTTGGAACTTGTGCTGCCAAGGGCAGGTGTATGTGGAACAAAGAACGTGGATGAATGTCAAACTAGCCGTTGTGATCCTTTGAAATGAATACATAGCTACACTAAAATCTTAGAACCCCTTGCCATATATTGTTTCCAAACAGAACATCATTGTGCTTCCAGAGACTTTCCAAAGAAAGTTTAGGGAGCATTCCCTGGCCACAGCTAAAATAAATGCAAGTGACTTATGGACAGCAGTCACTTTCTTCAGAACCTTTAATAGTTTCAAGGAAAATGTAGGGACCACCTGCCATGTTGACTTTCCTTAAGTATGAGTGATTCAGAAGTGCTTGCCAGTGCATTCATGAGTAAGTGGGGAGAAAGACGGGCTTTATATAGTAATGCAGACCTTCAAGTGGAATTGAAAGAGAAGGCGCTTCTTTACTGGGTGAACGTTATCTGCTATATAGAAAGGCCCTCTGAAAGAAACATTTGTCCTCAAACTCCTTTTAATCTGCTCTGGGCTTCTGACTGTTACCTTACCTGGAATAATGTGCCAACTTTGTAGGAATGAAGAGAATTGTATCTGTGTTTTGTTCCCTTCGCTTCTTGGGGCGCATTTCCTTGAATTTCACAGCGCCTGCATATTCTTAGCAGCTCTCATTTCAGACTATCACTTTCTTGGAATAATGTGTAAGAACTGATACTTGCTGCAGAATATTCAAGAAATGCAATCCCAGTGAGAATGCCACTTACTAATGGATATTTCTTTCCCCCGGCATCTTAAAGAATCCAGTTATAGCGTTTCGCCCCTTTAGTGCCTTTCATTCCTGACCAAAATAGTTTGTAGCGTGTCTTCTGTCCTGCAAGATGGCTTATAGGTACGTGCTGCATTTGTACTATTGGTAGCTGTTTTTCACAACTCAATTTTCTTAGTTTATGTGAAAGGATGTTCTTTCTATCAACGTCTTGACTTTGCCTTCCAACAGTGTACAAGTGTTGCACAGGTATCGTGAGGGTATTTAATTGGATTGGATTTGTTTTACCTTCATTCTTAACTTCCCTAAGTCAATGTTAAGGAGCAATTCAGCAGAATTGATATTTGTGAATGTTGTTGGAAACTGAAAAGAAAATTCTAATAACTTTGACAAGGAATTCAGACTCTCGGCACTAAATGACAGCTTTATTCAGTATAAGGATATGTTCAAAATAACGAACCTACACTTTTCTAAGCTGAGTTTTGGGGAACTTTTGCTGTCGACGTGCTGGTTCTAATTCCAAATCCAGGACTATGTGACCTGGCTGCTAAAAGTTAACGGAACCTCCCAAATTCAGAATGTAGGTACATAAAATAAAGTTAGGTGAGTGAGAGACTTACTAAAGTAACTTAAAGAACTTTTATGAAGCCCTGCCCTCTGGCTGTTATCTCATGGTAAGCACAAAGTGATACAGGAGTGAACCTATTAACAGCTATCCCATTCCTTTGCCCTTGAAAATTCTTATAAAATATATAATTACCTCCCATATACACTGTTTGATTTCTCTCCAAACATTTGTCTTTCAGAATAATTATAGTTAAAATATTGCTTAACATAATTACTTTAAAAATATATTCTTGCCGGGCAGTAGTGGTGCATACCTTTAATGCCAGCAAATGGGAGGCAGAGGCAGGCGGATTTCTGAGTTCAAGCCCAGCCTGGTCTACAGAGT